>CM042417.1:17900555-18140555 GCA_023634145.1 Thymallus thymallus
ATCCTGTTAGAGGTAGGAACCTTACCTTTGTCAGTGTGCTCTTTCCCTATTTGAGAAACACCCTGGTCGTTGAGCACCTAAAACTCTGAGGGTGTGGAAAAGAACGAGTTGTCCTGTTGATCCTTTTGGGAAAACTCAGCTAGTAAAACTGGAGAGAAACAAAGTCTAACCTTCTGTCATTTGAGCCTCTTGTTCATTTTCCAGGTTTTGCTATAAGGTGTTGCTGTAACTTGTGAGACTTCAACTCTATGTCCACTAGAACCATTAGTACGCCCTAGAGGCTCCACAATGTGTCTGACTCCAGGTGCGTGCATGAGTGTCTGGGCAGCCCAGAGAGGGACTGGGCCTGACCGGATGACACTCTTGAAGGAGAGGAGCTTGGAGCTGGGCGTAATGCTGGCATAAAGCTGGCATGGGCATGAGGAACAGTCACCTCTACCGTCTCAAGATCCAGTCCTTGCGTGTGCAGTTTGGAGCTTAAAGAAAAGCGGAAAAAGTTGCCATTCCTTGACCACCACCTGACCTGGTTGGGGTAGAAACTGTCTGAGCCCATTAACTAGCGGAGGTACTAACAACCGGAGGGTTGAACAAAAGGGGAAGGAGACAGTGATCTAATAATTCCAATAATTGAGCAGCAGCCAATCGCGGAGGCACTTTACCAGGCTGCTTTGCAGTTCTGGGAAGAAAAAAGATCATAGAATGAGGAATTTAAATAAAATGTATCACCTATGCCATTACTGCCATTCAAATACGTCTGGTTTGGATTTCTCCCTGACCACAATGGGTGCCATTTTCGGACCATTCTGGAACTTTAAGGGTTTATAACTAGTAATTTAATAGGATCTCTATGCTTTGATGCTGTCACGTAGCCCCATATTGGCACTGGACCTACGTAACCTACATCAGATCATCTCCATGGATCTCATCAGCTTCCCTCTCGTGTTGTTCTTTCAGACGACTTAGCTCTTCCCCATTGTTTTATTGACACTAATGACTCAGGGGTTGTGAACCAGAAGGGCAGCTTTCTCAATTAGCCACCAGGTTGGCTCAGGCCTGGTTCCAGGGGCCTCAGCTGACAGCGGGAACAGGCTCATTTAATTAGAGGACTTCGCTCCTGTTCTGTTCCTGTCCGCCACACTCTGATAAGCTGCCGCTGTCCGCTGAGGGTTCGACGCCCTGATGTAAATCACCTCTGGCGCCCCTGGAGCTGGGGACGTCACAGGGCAACGGGGAGGCACACTGACTCATAGTGCCTCTCATTAATGTACCCCTCTCATTCTTTCTCTATTCTGAGCATTCCGACCTTTAGTGGAGCCAAAGACTGTTCTTCCACTAATCACAGTGCTCAGCTGGAAGGGTAATGATAGGATATCAAAGTCTGAATTGCAAAAACACACACACACACACACACACACACACACACACACACACACACACACACACACACACACACACACACACACACACACACACACACACACACACACACACACACACACACACAAAAAGCTAATTAAGTCACATTTTTAAATACATCTTTAAAAGTTAATTTGGCAGAGCAGATGACTGCAGCACTCCAAGGTCAGGGAGAGTTTAGAGTATTGGGCTTCTGAATAAATCTCCCAATGGACAAAGCAGCTTGTAAATGTACAAGTGCAAGAAGTTTGAACATAACATGCTGTCTATGCAAAGAGAGAACTCACATGTCTTCTTGGCACTGCATTTAATGATGTACAATAAAGTAAGCACTAAAACATTGCTTCAGTTCAGTTGACAACAAATGAATGGCTGAACATGTAGGTGCTGTTTCCTGGACACAGATTAAGCCTAATCCTGGACTAACAAGCATTTTCAATGGAGATTATTTTTAGTCCATGATTAGGCTTAATCTGTAAACCGGACCGAAATGTCTAAGGCGATGTTTCTCTACTTCCCCAGACTCACTCTTAATGCCGTCCAGGTCGGCCGAGGCCAGGGTCTGCGCCTCGCTCTCATCCGTGGGGATACGCTGGTACTTGGCCTGCTCGGCACCCGTCATGTTGCCTGTGCGCCGGCGCTCCTGCAGGTCGTAGCTGCGACTGGCTACGCGGGTCAGAGAGGTGGGGTCGGACGGGTCACTGCTGGACAAGGTCGGACAGGGCTTTCTGGGAGAGGAGAGAGCGAAAGAACAGGGTTAATAACTTTAAGGTCGACAAAAGATTAGACGTGAGCCTGAGTGGTATACTAAGAAGCAAGCTAGATCAACTCAGGCTTTTATAAAGCTAGCCAGCTTCAGTTAGCTTCACATTCCAGGTCCGTGCTAAGATGATGGATATTGCTCGTCGGTGGATCAATAAAGTATCTATCTAGACCTATCTATCTAGACCTAGTTTAACAATTATGCATCCATCCGTGAGTAACTCTGGTCCGTCAGCACTCATCCACTCAGGACCTATTTATTCATACAGGTCTGTATATACATACTCATGTACAGTTGTTATATTATATCACATGCAATATTGTAAGTAATTATTGGACTTAACTTACGTAGGCATTCACTCAGGAATGCATATTAGTATCCTGCCAGTTGCACCTTTTCTCATTGCTTTTAGTATATCGAATGTGCAATAAGTGCAGTTGTCTGTAATTAAACCCTGCACACTAAGGACTGTATTTTAAGGGAATTACTATTATTACCCCAAATGATATCATACACACATTTAGCTATTAAAGTATCTCTTCCTGTCATTTACCTGTACAGTTTGTGTAAACATGCAAGTATTCACTTATCTGTAAATAGAACTGTATACCTAACTGTACAGCTAATTTAACCATGCAAAATGTTCACTTACCTGTTCATTTACCCAGTCTGTCTATTAAGTAAACTATTATTACCCTCGCTCATATCATACGCATTTTTAGCTACTGAAGTATTTCTCTGCCATCGACCTGTATAGTATAGTTAACCATCCAACATCCACCAATGTATAGTGTACATATTCAGCCAACCACTCATACTATGCAATGTCCTTTTATAGCTTTTTTTTGCACTCCAGATATCTTGTATTTCTATACTTTTTCATACTGCCGCTCTATGTATCATGTACCGTGTATCTGTCTTTTGTGTACTTTCGTTGTGGCATTTTGCACCTGCCCTGTGTTTTTGTTGTAGCTGCTTGACAATGAAATTTCCCCCCCGGGGGAGCAATAAAGTACCTATCTATCTATCTATCTATCTATCTATCTATCTATCTATCTATCTATCTATCTATCTATCTATCTATCTATCTATCTATCTATCTATCTATCTATCTATCTATCTATCTATCTATCTATCTATCTATCTATCTATCTATCTATCTATCTATCTATCTATCTATCTAGCAGGTTTGTAACGCCAAACTCTTCATTGAGACAATGCTGAAACATCAATCCATTTTTTTATTTAACTAGGTAAGTTCGTTAAGAACAAATTCTTATTTACAATGACGGCCTACCAAAAGGCCTCCTGCGGTGACGGGGGATTAAAAATAAATCAATAATTAATAAAAATATAGGACAAAGCACACATCACAACAAGAGAGACACTACAACACTACAACACTACATAAAGAGAGACCTAAGACAACAACATAGCATGGCAGCAACACATGACAACACAGCATGGTAGCAACACAAAACATGGTACAAACATTATTGGAAGGTAGAGATGCCAATACATCACGCCAAGCAGACACAACTGTCAGTAAGTGTCCATAAATGAGTCTTAGAATGAAGAGATGGTGATAAAACTGTCCAGTTTGAGTGTTATTTGCAGCTCGTTCCAGTCGCTAGCTGCCGTAAACTGAAAAGAAGAGCGACCCATGGATCCATGGGTGATTCAGTGACACATTTTTATTTGTGCCAAAATCTAAATGAAAGACATGTTATCTTGCAAATTCAGCACGCTATGGTGTGAAATAGGCTTTCAAAAGTGTAGTCTTTCAATTAGGATTTATCATTAATTCAGTCTTTGGTGTGCTTTCGTGTGCTTATTAATGCAAAAGCACCTTTTCCCACTCATATCGCTCCTTCTATCTGTGGAATAGCTTGTTGAATTATGACCATAGACATAATCCATTAGGTTTTTGGAACCTCGAACCCTGGCAATTTGACTGTTAAACTCATGGGTACACTAGCAATGGCTTCCAAAATTGTGTAGCTGGTCCGCACTCAAAAAGGAGATAAGGTTTCTTTTTAGTATTTATTTAATTCATGGTAGGTATATAGACAAACATTTCAGGCCTTCGTCAGTGTCATTGACTTGAATGGGAACGGCCATCTATGGATTATACTGTATGTCTATGGGTTGTTATGGCTGTCAGTTAGCCCGCTCGCAAATTTCAAAATACAATTGCGTGAAAAACGTACAGTTCACAAAGCAAATGCTGTCATTACTAAATGTGTACGCCTAATATGATTTTTAACACACAAAAATACATTTGATTAATAAAATATTTAAATCAGTAGTCTTCCTCAAATGAAGGGTATGATCACACAATCTTTGCGAGAGAGAATCAGTTTTTCATTGGTCCTCAACTCATGGCTCAGACACTTCATTCAGGATAAAATGGTGTTAGCCCTGAATTAGCCTGCTCCGGAGCAGGTTAGTTCTGAAGGATAAGTTGCCATAGAAATTGACCTGGCTAAAAGGTGAGTCACTTTTGTGGTACTGGCTATCCCGAGTTGAACTCCGAGTTGACCAAAGTTACCTCGCTAACACCTCAAACCTGATTCGTAGTAAAGGGCTCTGGAGTGAGCTACACAACCTAACTAGTTTTTCCATTTAGGGGCCAATACATGACAAAATTCACATTATCTAAGATAAAAAAGGAGAATGGTTTGTTGGTCTCCCTCAACATTCATTATCAAACATACAGAAAGACAATTTCACAGGAGAAGAAAAAAATTCTGTTAAAAATGTCTCGATAAACTGTGAAGATGCCCACTAAGAATGAATCAGTCCAGTGGACAGATAATTCCTTAAACCGACAAACACTCACCTAAATATGTCAAACTGTCTCCAAAGCAGTTTATGGTTGCTTCAGAAAACTTTACACGTTACTTTCCCCCAACTATATTCAGAAGTTCTCTCTGCAGTCAGAATAATCCACTTGTTTGACACCTCTACCTTCCAATAGGTCCACACAGAGCAAAATTACAGCAGACTGGAGAAAGAATAAAACGGTAGCCCACAAGGCTACATCCCAAACCCAGACAAGACACAGCGCTAATGTGTCCTGAGACTAGATGCCATAGATGGAGGGAGGGAGAAGTGTGTCAGTGTTCTGTTCTCTATGGAGACAGACAGGTGAAATATGGCTCTGTGTTGTTGCAAGGGGAGGAATCGGGTCCTATTAGATCAGAACCCTGCAGGCTGCCTGGATGCCTGCGACATGGTAACGTACAGTGTGTCCCGGCCGGCCTGGGTGAGACCACACACACCACACATACGCACCACCTCTCTCATCCAATCAGAGACTGAGAACGCCTCAGCGCAAGCAGTATCAGGCTAAGTGCTACCAAAGAATCCTTCGTTGTGCTGTTGCGATGCAAAGCAGGGTGACACTTCAACTGCCAATAATTATCTCACCCGATCACATCATTACGGTAATAATGAAATAAATAAAAATATGGGTGTATTCAGAGAGGCGTACTCACTCGGTGGAGGTGGCATCTTCAGGTTTGGTGCCCATGCCAGGCTGAGGCACAACCTCCATCCCTCCGGCAGGGTGGGGGCTATCTGTGGTAGGCGTGGCCTGGCGATCTTCATCTGCCAGAAAGAACTATAGAGGGGGAGAGAGGGCACACATGACATGTACATGAGTGTTCTGTATATTCAACATAGTATTGAAAATAACTGCAATAGTGGTAAAGGGAAAAACAAACAATACAAATATGTAGAAAATTAATAGACTTTTAAAGTCATTCACAGTGATTCCTCGCAAAACTCAGACAAAAAAAAAAAGACCATGAATTTGGGGATTGAACGAGAAAGCTTGGTTTATAGTTTTTGTAAAGTTTTGAGTATTTCCTGCCTATTGCTATTTAATTGGCAAAGTGGGTAAATTGTGAGACATCATATTCATGCATAAAATACCTAATAAGAAATGCATTGTAATTTTGAACTCTGTAAAGTTAGTGTGGGAGAAGTGGAAAATTGATTGTTGTCCATCAACAATGAGAAACCACCCGGTATTGACAACTTAGATGGAAAGCTACTGAGCCACTATATTTCCCCTCCTGTTTGTCGTATCTTTATTCTGAGCCTGTTGAAAAGTGTTTGTCTTCAGACCTGGATGGAAGCTAAAGTCATTCTGTTACCAAAGAATGGTAAAGCGCCCTTTACTGGTTCTAACAGCCGACCAATCAGCCTGCTGCCGGCTCTTAGCAAACTTTTGGAAAAAGGTTGTTTGACCAGGTACAATGCTATGCTTATAGAGAAGGGCACTCAACATGTACTGCACTGACACAAATGACTGATGATTGGCTGAAATAAATGGATAATAAAATAGTGGGAGCTATTATTGACTTCAGTTCAGCCTTTGAGTGCATTGACCATAATCTGGAAAAATGTACAGTATGTGTTATGGCTTTATATCCTCTGCCATATTATGGGTTGAGAGCTATCTATCTAATAGAACGCATAGGGTTTTCGTTAATGGAAGCTTATCTAACGTTAAACATAAAGTGTGGTATTTTGCAAGGTTGCTCTTGGCCCTTTCCTGTTCTGTATTTTTATTAATGATCTACCACTAGCATTAATCAAAGCCTGTGTATCTATGTACGCTGATGATTCAACATTATACATGTCAGCAACCACAGCTAGTGAAATCACTGCAACCCTAAAGAAAGAGTTGCAGTCAGTTTTGGATTGGGTGCCTGGTAATAAACTAGTCCTGAACATATCTAAAACTAAAAGCATTGTATTTGGTACAAATCATTCACTAAATTCTAGATCTCAGCTGAATCTGGTAATGAATGATGTGGCTGTTTTGAGGAGACTAAACTTCTTGGTATCACCTTAGACTGTAAATTGTCATGGTCAAGGCATATTGATTAAATTGTTGCAAAGAGGGGAGAGGTATGTCTGTGATAAAGTGATGCCCAGCATTTTAAACACCACAGTCAACCAAACAAATCCTGCAGGCTCTAGTCGTATCTAATATTGACTATTGCCCAGTGAAATGGTCAAATGTTGCAAAGAAGAACCTAGAAAAGCTGCAGCTGGCCAGAAATAGAGCAGCATGTCTTGCCCTTCAATGTACACAGAGGGCTAATGTGAACAGTATGCATGTCAATCTCTCTTGGCTCAAAGTAGAGTAGAGATTGATTACATAAATTGTTGTTTTAGTGAGAAGTATTCAAAACTGCCTGTACAATCAAGTTATATATAGCTCTGACAGACATACTTACCCCACCAGACATGATTCCAGGGGTCTCTTCATAGTCCCCATGTAGAGAACATTTTCAAGAAAACGTACAGTATTATATAGAGCGATTATTCCACGGCACTCCCTTCAATCTCATAGAACGCACATAAAAATAAAAAAAAAGCAACACCTCACGTAACAACGCCTCTCCCCCATGTGACCACATTTTTTTAAATATAAAAGTCTGTCATGTCTATGTTAATGTTTGACATGTATGTAAATTGTAAAGTCTTTGACTGTAATGTATTTTTTGTTATGTGTCGGACCCCAGGAATAATAGCGGAGTTAGCCCACTGCAAAAAAAGGTTATTAAAGGAAGCCTGGGTAAGGCCAAAATGTCATAAATATGCAAACGTTGATAAAATATTTATCAATTATGCTTCCTCCAAAGGACTATTCTATGCATTACATTTTGTAAAAACGTCCCAAAAATCATGGTATTTTTTCGTCAGGGTTTCGTGAGGAATCACACTCTTCAACATTTCTTTTACATTTCTAGAATAAAAGAAAGCTTAATGAGAAAAGCTTGGGGGTGACGGCTTGGACAACTAATGTTGTATGAATATCACACCATCACAGGTCAAAACCGGTCATGTTGTGTGGCAGGACACAATAGTTGTCAGTCTTATAACAGCGTAACCCCAAACCAGTTAAATAAATGATTAAGCTTGTGTTTAAATATTCATAGAGGAAAATATGATAATGCTGACAGAGGGATTCGATCTGTTGAACCACAGCCACACTGCAAAAAAACATGCCAGTGTCCCAAATGGCACCATATTCCCTATATAGTGCACTACTTTTTTTACTAGGGCCCTGGTCAAAAGTAGTGCACTAATTAGTGAATAGGGTGTAATCTGGGACACAGCCCCAGTATCAGCGGTGTAAGATATGCATATTGCCTTACGCCAGGGTTTCCCAAACTGGGTCCTAGGGTCCCACCTGGGTACATGTTTTGTTTTTTGCCCTAGCACTACACAGCTGATTCAAATAATCAAAGCTTGATGATGAGTTGATTCATACCTCGTTTCCACCAAAAAAGAACTGGTTCGGAACTGGTGCTGGTTCAAAGTTGGTTCAAAGTTTGTTCAACTTGCGAACCTTCTCAGAACCTGTTTGTTTTTCCACTGACTAGAGAGCCCAGCGAACGACGTCGTTACGTCACTGTGTACGTCGCCATAAGTCTTAGCTTTCCCAGAAACGCTTGCGCCAACTTCAAGCATAACAATTACAATGGCGGACTACATTGTCTTTCTGCAAATGTTTCTCCTGGCTTTGCGATCCTATATTGGGGTCAGAAGCGCTGTGTTTTTAGCAATGGCGGTCAGAACCTTTCCCGTCGTGTTGTTGGTCACAATAACCCCGCCCCCAGCCCCCGACGTAAGCATGACGTGGTAAAAGAACGGTTCTAGTCCAGCAAAGAGTTGGTGCCGCTTTGGAACCAATTTTCCTGGCCGAGAACCGGTTCTTTGGCTGTCGAAACACAAAGAACTGGTTCGCGAGTAGGCACCGGCTCCGAACCGGCTCTCAAAATGCTTTGGTGGAAAAGGGGTATAATTGAATCAGCTGTGTAGTGCTAGGGGGGGGGGGGCCATGGAAGATGTGTCATTACATGCACGTTTTCTTTGACGGTGTCACAATCAGTCTCAGAGAGATGGGTGAGGCTCTCTCCACCCTCTTCCTCCTCCTCATCTTCCTCATCCTCTCCTTCCTCAATGGTGTTGCTGGCGGGGCCGGAACTGTCCTTGCGCTCTCTTTCTTTCTTTTTCTTCTTGCCGCTCTTCTTCCTCCTCCCTTCGGAGGGCAGCTTGGACAGGGGGTGGTGGATGTGGTGCGAGGAGTGACGGTGGTCTGCCGGAGGAAAATGGTTAGCAGATCAAACATTTTGTGTGGTTTTCAGAGAGGGACTTATTTGATTAGTAAATCAACGATTTATATTTACGATTCACGAAAATTAAGGTAATCCGCTCCACAATTTCTGCAAAAGTATGTGAACCACCTACCCATGTGTGCATGTGTGTGTGTGTGTGCTTACATTCAAAGTCCTCCTCGTTGTAGGTGCGGTACTGCTCGTCAGGGACCCTGGGGGCGGAGCTGAGGATCTGCTGAAAGCGCTGGACCCCCAGGGATTTGTTCAGGTCCCCTTCATCCTCCTCAACCGCTCCTCGCATGGACGAGGCTGACGGCGCCTCTGGCTGAGAGAGGAAGAGCAGGAGGAGAGGGTCAATTCAGATCAGTCATGGAAAACAAGGGGATATGATATTGGCTTCATCTCAATTAATCTTTCTGTGATTCCTCGCCCTCCTTTTAACTGTATTGGAGAAGATCCAAGTTCCCTCCCCACGAGAACCTTCTCCTCCAATGGGTTTTGAGAACGACGCAAGGAATCAAAGACAAATTGAGAAAGAACCATGATGTTGTAGGCCCCATTCAGAAACAACCCCTAGACCCACTGTAAATACTGAACGGTTTGGATAGACAGAATCAGTATGGCGAAAATCAAGTCTACTAAAAGTTAAGTTAAAGCTACTACTATATTGCTAATACTTATCCAATTCCTTCAGATCAACATGAAGTGCCAAGGTCCTTTTTCCTGGACTAGGCCATTGTCCATTTTAGGCAATCATGTCACATCCATGCAGCTCGCACCAAAACTAAAGGAAGTCATTGAACATAAAAAAAATCTCTGAACACTAAAGCAGCCTCAAATTAAACAGTGATTACACTAAAAGCTTGGATCAATGACTTAGACAGGGTGGTGCTATGGATGGTCGTGAGTGATGAGTGGTGTGATGGAGATCCTGTGGACATCCCGGGGAGGTAATTCCTGACTCGAATGACCAACTACACTGAACAAAAAATATAAAAATGTAACATTCAACAATTTCAAGGATTTTATTGAGTTACAGTTCATATAAGAAAATCTGTCAATTGAAATAAATTCAATAGGCTCTAGTCTATGGATTTCACAACTGGGAATATACTGTATGTCACAGATACCTTAAAAAAAGAAGTAGGGGCGTGGATCAGAAAACCAGTTAGTATCTGGTGTGACCATTTGCCTTATGCAGCGCGACACATCTCCTTTGCAGAGTTGATCAGGCTGTTGATTGTGGCCTGTGGAATGTTGTCTCCTTCCTCTTCAATGGCTGTGTGAAGATGCTGGATAATGGCGAAAACTGGAACACACTGCTGTACACATCGATCCAGAGCATCCCAAACATGCTCAATGGGTGACATGTATGCAGGCCATGGAAGAACTGGGACGTGTTCAGCTTCCTGGGATTGTGTACAGATCCTTGTGACATGAGGCTATGCATTATCATGCTGAAACATGAGGTGATGGCAGCGGATGAATGGCACAACAATGGGCCTCTGGATCTCGTCAAGGTAACTCTGTGCATTCAAATTGCCATCGACAAAATGCAATTGTGTTTGTTGTCGGTAGCTTATGCCTGCCCATACCATAACCCCACCGCCACCATGGGGCAATCTGTTCACAACATTGACATCAGCAAACCACTCCCCCACACAACGCCATACACGCTGTCTGGCATCTGCCCGGTACAGTTGAAAACGTGGTTAATCCGTGAAGAGCACACTTCTCCAAGGTGCCAGTAGCCATCGAAGGTGAGCATTTGCCCACTGATGTCAGTTACAATGCAAAACTGCAGTCAGGTCAAGACTCTGGTGAGCTTCCCTGAGACGGTTTCTGACAGTTTGGGCAGAAATTATTCATCAGCTGTCCGGGTGGCTGGTCTCAGACCATCCCGCAGGAGAAGAAGCCGGATGTGGAGGTCCAGGGCTGGTGTGGTTACACATGGTCTGCAGTTGTGAGGAAGTCTGGACGTACTGCCAAATTATCCAAAACGAAGTTGGAGGCGGCTTATGGTAGAGAGAATTAACATTAAAATTCTGGCAACAGCTCTGGTGGACATTCCTGCAGTTAGCATGCCTAGTGCACGCTCCTTCAAAACATGAGACATCTGTGGCATTGTGTTGTGTGACAAAAATGCACATTTAAAAGTGGCCTTTTATTGTCCCCAGCACAAGGTGCACCTGTGTAATTGGTCATGCTGTTTAATAAGCTTCTTGATACGCCACACGTCAGGTGGATGGATTATCTTGGCAAAGGAGAAATGCTCACTAACAGGGATGTAAATAAATTTATGCAGAGAGAAATAATTTGTGCGTATGGAACATTGTGTGGATATTTTATTTCAGGTCATGAAACATGGGACAAACACTTTACATGTTGCGTTCAGTTTTGTTCAGTATAATAAATCAAACCCTTGACTAATTGAATCATATGTGCCAGTTCAGGGCTATAACAAATATGTGAAATGTCTGGTGGTCCCTGAGGAGAGGGCTGGGAAACCCTGAGGTAAGTGATCTGTTTTCCCCTGCAGCAGGGTGCTAGATCGGGCTGCAGACCACCTCTGCCGGAGGCGTGTTTTCATAAGGATGGCTGCAGAGGTGAAGCCACAGGTGAACTTGATCCCAAAAAAGAGGGGGATCCTCTCCTCGCCTCCTCTGACCAGCCCTAAGGCAAAGCAGATTTTGCTGTGGCTACAGTATATATCATGCGGCTCCTCACTGAGTGTGCTCCCCTCCTGTGACACAGGCCAAATAGTCACGGCACCATGCCTCATTTGACGCCCCTCCAAACCCTTTTCTCAGGCCATTTAACACGTCATCGGCAGATTAAATTCTCCCCTGTACTCGAGGGGGACCGTGGAAAGAACATTGGCTGATGAGATATGATTATTCCACCTCACACTCCCCGTCAGTCTGTAGAACTGGTGGACAATGGGCTTTTTCCTACTCGTCCATCTTACACCAAATAACACAAATAAAAAATGTGCACTACGTGTATGGAGTAACTCTTAGCTTGATCATGGCAATTTTCTACCTTAAAATTTTACATATTTTAAATGTTTTTATTGGAAAACGGATTAACAGTAAGAAAACATTTTCACTAGGCACAAAACTTCACAGCACTGGCTATGATGTCACAGAGTTATCACACATCCCACACACAGGTGTAAAACACAGAACCTTGCTGATGAATCTCTGACATTGTCTATACATGTCTATATGTGCCGTTGCGGTGACCATGTTACCGCCACACCGGCGGTCACGAGTCATGAAGGCAGTAAAACTCCACATGACCGTTTAGTCACGGTAATTAGGCTTCTCCAAGCTCTGATGCTGCTGATGGTCACTAGTAGCCTACCAAACGTCCTAACTGCCTGGTACTCAGCACTCTATTGTCCCTCTAATCACTCTGACATCAATGCTCATGAGAGCCTATGAGTTCATTTTGCGCAACATTTCTATAGGCTGTGCAATTGTGTGAGACAGAGGAGGATCCCTTGTACAGGCTAGGCCTACTGTATTTATTGCTCAACTTTCCTAATATATTAAGCACATTGCTTATTTTTGAACCACGGGAGAAGCATTCTCCATCCGCTATTTAAGTGCATAGAATGGACCATTATCATGCACCGCTGTTGAGACAGGTGCATGATAATGGTCCATTCAAAATCAAAACAAATTTTACACATATATTATTTAGTATATGTAAAGACGAGATGAAATCAAGAATAGTCTGATGGGTGACAATATTAGTCTATTGTGAATTATATATTATCACTTGTGAATGACGCCCAGAATAAGAAACAATTACTTTTTTTTGTGACTTTTTCGATTCATAGTCACACCTGATGTAGCCTAGCCCATAGGACTTTATGTTTTGATAAGGTTTTGTATCACAACTAAAGTATCACGCTTATAATGTGAATAAATAGCTTAGTTTATCAACATTTTAAGCTAAATGTTCTGATCTACTGTATGTTTGGAATATTTATTTATTGCACAGAATAGAATATGTCGAACTTTGTACTATGGTGGATAGTAGATTGACATAGGCTAGTGCTTTAGCTGTTCGTTAGGCCTACTCATCTAAATGTGGTAAATGTGGACAGTTCTTCCAATATCTTCAATATGCATCTCGGTCGGAATTGGATTAGGACGCGCGCAGTTGCGTCCCCGATGTGTCTGTCTTCACTTGTAGCCTGTGAGAAAGACCCGATCACGTGATATATTAAACATCTAAACATATAGCCCAACGTTTGTAGAACAACTAAAGTTGAGAGTGCGTGCCGACACCGAGATGACCCGCTATAAGGAAGAGAAGGAACCGGACACATCTGCTGACCCCCTGTCATGGTGGCGGGATAACCACTCTCGTTTTCCTTTATTGGCTCTGCTTGCTAAAAAGTATATGTGCATTTGCACTACCAGCACTGTGTGTCAGAGAGGGTGTTCAGCACAGCAGGGAACATAGTTACCTCTCACCGGTCTTCACTGAAGCCCGACAAAGTGAACATTGTGTGTATGCTAAATTATAACAGGTTAATCATTATATAAATGGTGATGGTGGTGTTTAGCCTGGCCAGCTGATAATCCACCAAATTTCACACATTATTACAATTACTCTGCGACAAGAAATGGTGTGCGCCTTTTGTTTTAATTTCATAAGATATTCTAAGGTTTGTATCTAAAGCTGCCAAATAACAAAAAGTCAAGCAAATAACCGGTTTCAAATTATCACTTTTTGAGCTGAACACAGAATAACAGTGCACACTAGCTCGGAAAAGTATCCTTTCAATTTTATTCAGCAAAGTTGAATTATATTCTTAATATAAAATCATGTAATATAAAATAATAACACCTCTTCATATTCCAAATCAAATCAAAGTGTATTTGTCACGTGCGCCGAATACAACAGTTGTAGACCTTAAAGTGAAATGATAGATAGATAGATAGATAGATAGATAGATAGATAGATAGATAGATAGATAGATAGATAGATAGATAGATAGATAGATAGATAGATAGATAGATAGATATCCCGAGGAGCCTTATTGCTATTATAAACTGGTTATCAACGTAATTTATAAAATGTTGATGTTTCAAAGGCACTCGTCAGCAGCGTGCATGTGTGGAACACCTTTATGTTAATTAATGGTCAATTACCGTGAGACAGACAGCTATTTGCTTGACAATCACCGGCTAACGAACTTTTGTGACCGCCACAGCCCTAGCCACAAATAATCAATATTGACTCAACGTGAAACTTCTGTTCAACCTTCAAAAGGTCAAGTCAGACAGTTCCACACGAAGCTGCTCAAGTAGGCTGCATGGGCCTCACCCTTACCTCAGTGACCTCCATTAAAAAACGCTTCCAGTCATTTGAGAGCTGCTTTCTGTGACAGTCTCCAGTCTTTGGACCTGTAAGCTACAATCTAAAATCTTGAAAGATAGTCTGTAGTCCTTTCCAATACAATCAATACCTGAATTCCAGTTGATGGGCACTTCATCCAAGAGTAATGCTGCCAAACTCAACCATATTTTTAAATAAAGCATGAAAGTTCAGTTGGAAAATGACAGCCCAGTCTAAATGAAAAACACATCCCTACTCACTAGGAACTCCAAGAGCAGTGAAGACAGCTTTTAGCCTATTAGTGTGCACAGTGGTTCACAGTCAATCGCTACAGCTGGACAGGATGTGTAAGGGATTGCCAGCGAGGTGAAACTATTTCCCATAACCGAAAACGTGTGCAATAACAAACCCTTAGAGCAAAAGAACCAGCAATAAAAAGACAAATAATACGCTCTCCTTCTCTTCCATCCGTGATTTAAGGGACTTACCAGACTCATGTTTCAATAGGATGACTTGAGGTATGAGTGTTGGGAGTCAGGAGTGGTGTTTGAGGCAACGGCCAATGCCCTCGTCTACGGCGACACTGTGGCGCTCTGAATCTCAACACCTCTATAAAACACAGGAATAAGCAGAGAGCCCTCTCCCCGTGACCACGTGATGCACTAATCGTAACTGTATCTCCCAGACTGGCACTAACCTATCTCTTATGATTGTGCTGTGTTAGAATAAACAAGACTCTGCATTCATTCTCGCTCTGAGGACAAAACCCACCGCACCTGAAAGGGCAAGCCGTGTTTGAATGGTCCTCAAACAATACCTTGCATTAATCTCCATCATTTTAACTTTGGTACGTGTCAATATTGACCAAGGTACTTTAGACCCTGAAATCTCTTGGAGTGGGATGGGGCTAGATGTCCATTGGGTGGTGGACCATTCTTGAAACACATTTGAAACGGTTGAGCATGAAAAACCCAGCAGCGTTGCAGTTCTTGACACAAACTGGTGCGCCTGGCACCTACTACCATACCCCATTAAAAAGGCACTTCAATCTTTTGCCTTGACCATTCACCCTCTGAATGGCACACACACACAATCCACGTCTCAATTGTCACAAGGCTTAAAACTCCTTCTTTAAACCTGAAGGAAGTCCATAGTAACTCTGTAAAATCTTTGAAATTGTTGCATGTTGCGTTTATATTTTTGTTCAGTTTAATACAATTGCTCAGAGAGAGATTTTGTCTAACAAGTAATACATGTTTTTCTCAAAAAGGTAGGGGTCAAAATTAGACACCCCTAAAGATTCTTATAAATAAAGTAGTCAAAAGTTTAGTATTTGGTCCCATATTTATAGCATGCAATAAGTTACTAGCCTACTGCCTAAGCTGCCATTGGCATGGCACATAGCCAGATCAGTAACATACATACTGTAGGCTGACTCGGAATATGCTATTCTGTTCTTCTGAGATACATTTTCTTCATATTATAATGTTTCATAGTAAAGACCTGCCTAAAATAAATAATGTATTTATTGTGATGGTTTACAGGCTATTAAAGGCACGCATCAGCAGCTTGCATGTGTGGAACCCCTTTATGTCAATTAACGCCAATTATCGTGAGACTGGCAGTTATTTGCATTTTTGTATGATCTCTACAGTTATGTACTTGAAAACCAATTCGGCACATATGGGAAAACCCCTGGCAGACTTGATACAAAATATTGTGTAGTGATGTAATTCTTCACTGGATCAGTCTGAAACTTTGCACACATTGCTGCCATCTGGTGGGCAACATCTAAATTACACCTACAATCCTACACCACTGTCTGGCCTTTCTATTGCATTTCAAAGATGATGCAACAAAAATAATAGAAAACGCATGTTTTTTTGTATGTATTATCTTTTACCAGTTCTAATGTGTTATATTCTCCTACATTAATTTCACATTTCCACAAACTTCAAAGTGTTTCCTTTCAAATTATATCAAGAATATGCATATCCTTGATTCAAGTCCTGAGCTACAGGCAGTTAGATTTGGGTCATTTTAGGCTAATATTGGGGGGGAAAAAGGGTCCGATCCAGACAAGATTTTATTATAATTCCAGTGCCATTATTGTATATTACATGATTTTATAGTAAGAATATAATTGAACTTTGCTGAATAAAATTGAAACTATATTTTTCCCCACACGACTGACAAGCTAGTTCGAACACGGAGTGGTTCATTCTGTGTTCAGCTTAAAAAGTGATCATTTGAAGGAGGTCGTATACTCTTGATTTATAGTTATTTGGAAACTTTAGTTGTGAATGATAAAACAAATATGGGATGCATGATTCCACTATATTGATGATTTAAGATTCATTTTTTAAATATATTTTTTTAAAGGCATGCACCATTTCTTGCTGCAAAGTAATTGCCTATATGTGTGAAATTAGTTTTGATTTAAAAATGACCCATTATCAGCTGGGCAGGCTAAACACCACCATCACGCTATTACGTTTATGATCTTACTTTTTATTTTATTTTTGTTCTTTATTTTTATTTTTTTACTGAAGGCAACAAAAAGCAGCATGGTAAAATCAGCATTGCGACAACAAGTCCCTGTAGGCTACTTAGGCTTGCATATAAATAAGAAAGTTCTATTTTTTTGTTTAAAAACAAATATGAATAAATACACTGAAATAAGACAGGGAAAATAAAACTATAGCACTCAAAGTTTAAGCTGCCTGTTGTCTATAATGGCTATTATATAATGGTTTCCGTCCACTATCACAGAGTTAGGCTATAAGGTTCCGATTTAGAAACACCAGAATGTTCACTTTGTCGGGCTTCAGTGAAGACCGGTGAGAGGTAACTATGTTCCCTGCTGTGATGAACACCCTCTCTGACACACAGTGCTGGTAGTGCAAATGCACATATACTTTTTAGCAAGCAGAGCCAATAAAAGGAAAACGAGAGTGGTTATCCCGCCACCATGACAGGGGGTCCACGCAGCCCACTTTTATTGTAAATAAGAATATAATGTTTGTAAACACGTCTACATTAATGTGGATACTACCATTGTTACAGATATTCCTGAATGAATCATGAAAGTTAGAGAAGGTCAAAGATCATACCCCCAAGACATGCCAACCTTCCCTGTTATTGGTAATGGGGAGAGGATAGCATGTCTTGGTATCTTTGACCCTCAACTTTCTCACTCATGTTTTTTTTTTTTTTACAGAAACACTCTCTCAGCCTAGTACTGTGGGAGGAGAGAACATGCACTGAACATGTGCCATATTAGGTAATTGAATAAGCAATGGGGCTTTTCCATGACTTACAGTCACATATTTACATTTGTCCACAAATAGATTGGATAGAACACCTGAATGTCCTGAAATGGTACTTGGTGAAAGCGTTGTGATGTAACTAATAACTAAGTGCTAATGTTCTGGGGTTAAACATTGGACATTTTCAGACCGCATGGATTGTTAAAGGACAATGGCACACAATGGTTGTGTGGCTTTGGAAGACTTCATGGCGTCAAATTAAAGTGCATTGGCAGAAGGCCAGGTATACAGTGGCAGATGTAGAGTAGTAAGTGATCCTGTAATAGACAGAGAGAGATAAAGAGAGAGAGAGAGAGAGAGATAGTGAGAGATAAAAGAGAGAGAGAGGAGAGGAGAGAGAGATAGATAGAATATATTACAGGATCACTTACTACTCTACATCTGCCACTGTATACCAGAAGGCCAGGTATACAGTGGCAGATGTAGAGTAGTAAGTGATCCTGTAATAGAGAGATAGATAGAGAGAGAAAGAGAGAAAAAGAGAGAAAAAAAAAAGAGAGAGAGAGAAAAAAAGAGAGAGAGAAAAAAAGAGAGAGAGAGAAAGCCACCTCTCGGCTCCTTTAAACCTCTCTACAGCATCTGTGTAAGTGAATAGCTGAGTACTAATTGCACTCATTTTGCATGTAACACACCTAGTGTACTTTAAATCGACAGTAGGGGTTATATTGCATTACTGAGATTACCTTTACCTTTGAGGTCTGAATAACCCAATTGTCTGCCTAATGATATTCAACCACTGAACGGGTTTCTTAAATTAAAAAATCTTAAAAATAGAGAAATGACAGGAAGTAAGCTTGACAAAACCGAGGGTGGCCATGCATCAAATGTTATTGAGGGGTAGCCCACCAATGCTAAAGCTTTCTTTCTCACACTGATTAAGTGATAGTGGAGGGGAGATAGTTCTAGTGCGAGTCGGATATCATCCGGACTTACGCCCGCCTCCGTGGAAGATCTTTGTCTTTTTTAAAGGAACGCATCTTTGAGATTCTTCGTGTAATAAAAGGCGGTATATAAATTAAATATATTACTATTGTGATATCCCTGGCACATGAGCTTGCGTGATGATAGCCAGTGACATTGGATACTGTCATACTGTGGCTTAGAGAGGAGGAAGGAGGAAGAGGTTAGGGTGCGGTGTACGGGAACTCTTAAATCTAATCCTTTTATGAGGGACAAACAAACAGAAGAGGCTGGCAATTTCTCATGACAGACGCCTTCCTCTAAAGTTATTCTCTAATGGGGTCACTTCTAGATAAGGTGTTACTCACAACATGTTGATTGCATAAATCCTCTCGCGCCATTTCTGTGTCCCAAATAGCACCCTATTCCCTGCATAGTAGTGCACTATATAGGGAATAGGGTACTATTAAGGACACATACCTTGCTACTTCTAGCTGTCCAACACTATTCACACATAACTAATGGCTGTCAGAGCCAGGAGTTTTACAAGAAACACTGACATATTGATATTCCCCTGTTGAGATATCTAGCGTGCTCCATCTGTTGGCAGTAGAGGGGTAACTATCAGTAATCGCTGTCGAAATGTTGTCCTCCATTCACATACTCACGCAAACGGTCAATGGGCTATTGACAAAATAACAAGACCATCGCAGATGCCTTTGTAATTGGACAGTGCAAAATATCTTTGCAAAATTAATTGTGTTAAACCCCATTGTGTTAACTTCTACTACAAAAACATAAAGTCAGGTGTAGGATATTTACTATATTTTGGCATGAAGGCATCTGTAGGTTCAAATTGTTCAGCCTTTAAAACCAATATACTGCACGTGGTATGCAGACATAGAACAGGAAATGATACATCTCTTCATGTCCACACACGTGGAGACAGGCCCTTCTAAAGGCCATCAATGCCCATGTGACTCTTATACTTTGTTGAACTGTATGTTACCCTGTGTTCAAACTTATAACTCACCTTTGCTGCTGTACACAGAAACTCCATCAAAGTCCAATGTTGTTTCTCACGCGGCATTATCTCTAGCTACCGTATTTGCTTGATAAGTAAAAATAACTACTGCACACAGTAAGCACGTCTCTTTCGGTTGCCCCCAGGAAGAGGACCCCCCCCCCCAGTTTCACAATGTTGACCAACCCTTCCAAAATCCAAATAGGATTATCTCAACTATCCTTAAAACACGCACGGTACACTGACACACTCTCTTTGCCCTTGTATACGATCATGTACACTCATCATTTGAAAGGTGAATTATTAACTCAGAAGAGCAAGGAAATGAGGGAAATGACCAATCTCAGCTTCAGCTCCAGTCAAATAGCTCTGTACAAATGTACAAGAAAGAAAATGACATCATCCTGCAGCCATAAAGTTGTAAACGCATCAGTTGGATAGCAACTTGGGTATGTATTTACAACCGTCTGAATTATCCGTAAGAGATTCTAAAGACGCTTCGTGGGATGCCAGCAGTCTGACTGAGATAGATTGAACTGACTGTAATGGGCTGAATCTGATTACCAGCAGACTGTAAATAAGGAGGAAAAGGTTTGGAGAACCCAGATTTGCCCAGGTTAAATAAGGTTGGTGTAATGTCACAAAACAGCAGACCCGTCACTCTAACCAGACATATGGTAGCTAAATCTGTAGGCCATAATAAGCAACTACCAACACTGGGATACACGTCCATATCACATTACAGTACATACAATATACTATATGTACATGTTGCGCCTCTGCACTCTACAACGCAGAGACGTGTAGCAACTACAGAACTACCTCTACATTCTAACACAAGGAGGTAATCAGGACATGAGCATTAGTCCTTCCAGTCTTTGTTGTTTATGTCTTGGAGAGTCCACCTACTAAGAGGCAGTAGGGCCAGTCCTGGGGGTCGACTAGTGCCGCAGCCACGTGATTGTGCACAACATGGGATAGGAAGCAGCTGACTGAACACTGAAAAAGAATGCATAGCTCAGGGAAAGCAGGCATTTCCTGAAGTGGCAGAACAGTGAGTGACGGTCTAGTATCTAACGGTCTCGCACTGTGTGTGGTGGTGCATGTATTGGAGTCTACTGTGTGTGTGCGTGCATGCATTCTTAAGAGGGTCATGGGAGAATGTTTGTGAGGGTCACAAATGGACGCTCGACCAGAGACAACGCTCATTTCATTTGTGTTTATTATGTAAAGAAAGTTCAAGGTTAAAGTTAAATGTATCCAATCTCAATTAATAATTTGAAGAAACCATAAAGAGGATGTATTTGTTCCTCATTGACTGCCCATAAACCATTTTTTCGGAATGACCCTCACAGCCTCTCTCAACGCTACCCAAAGCAACTTACTCATCTCATCCTCTTAAGATGATGTTATTTTGAGAGGTCCCCAGGGGGCTGGAAGTAAGTTTTAACCATTGACCTTGGACAAGGCCAGCTGGCTTCTGCTCTGAGCCTGAAACGCAGAGATGCTTTAGCACTGGGCTTCTAACAGTACTGATGCCAATATGTTTAGTTGGAGTCCCCATTCTGCCCCACATCACAAACTGTACACTGGAAAGGCCTGGAAATACAACAAGATATTTTGGTCCTAGTACAGCCAGTCATTTCTGAATATAGACGCTGGCTTAAGAAAAGTGGAAGGAAATTGCATAGCTTATGTAACCTTCAACATTCTTGATTCCCCAATCCAATCTCCACCCTATGAGGTCATATAAGGGTACCAGGCACTTCTCAAATGGGGCTCAAGGGAAATGGTTTGAAAACGCTTCACGTTTCAATTCAGAAGTCAGAATTAATAAAAATACCCCTAAATCTGTCTGGAGTCAAGGAATTCAATCCCAGTGAGGGCATGGATTTGTACATACCCTGCTCTGAGCGGAATAGCACAATCCAAAATACACTCCCATGCCAAAACACAGTGAACTGGAGAGGCTGACGAAGCAGAACTTGAGCACAGAGAGAATGTGTCAAGTGTACAAAGAAACAAGGACGTTTGGCAATCAGAGATCAGATGAAAGCCTTTCTGGCAGAGAACCACTGCAGTTTTATGATAATATTAGATTAGCATAAACTAACACATTAATAAAACGTCAGGAGCAATAATATATCAATGTATGTTGACATGCAATTTCTTAATGAATGATTGTCAATTACACATCTCTTGTTGTCTGTGTTTGTTTGTTTGTTTGTATTGTGTGGCAAACATTAGTTAGGATGACCTGATTGGGCTGACTTACTGAACTGTATGTCAGTGTAAATGAATGTACTTACGATGTGGATGACTGATGCCAAGGCGTCTGTGACATTGCTTGGTTCATTGACGTTGCTCATGGCTCCTCTCCTCTGTGGAATGGCTGCTGTTGCTGTGGCTGTGGCTGTCTGGAGAGCTAACAGGTTTAGAGAGTGGTGTGCCTTCAGCCCTTCTCTTTCTCAGTCGGACTCAGACAGCTTTTGAGCAGCATAACCTGGGAAAAACAGAAAGATTTGAGTGCATCTTAAAACAACGATAAAAAAAAAATATTTAGCAGACGCTGTTATCCAGAGCAACTTGCAGCTAGTGCATTCATCTGAAGATAGCTAGGTGAGACAACCACATAGTCAAAGTAAGTAAATATTTCCTCAATAAATGATCAATACGGTCAGTGCTAAACTCAACAAGCTACTTCTTGTTTTTACACAGCACGATAAAACTACTCTCGCAAAAACGCAAAGGTCATTACAGCTTCCTTGTTTGGTTAGGATAGGATGATAATTAATCTTTGATTCCTGCCTAAAGGCTGAGGTAGTCTCAGCTTGTGCTGACATAGGCACAGGGCCCCTAACCATGATTAGTTATGTCTGTCTGCTACTGTGTCCCTGTCGGGGAGGACTCCAGTCCTACTGTACTTCCTCACCACCCCCAAGGTCATTACAACCACAGTCTGATAAGGGCCAGATAAGGGCCTACTCCTGTGGAGAAGAGGCTGTGATAAGTGATGGCGCGTGGACTCGCCCTCCGACTGCAGGAGGACCCATTACTGCAGGTCGGTCAGGAGCCATTGGGGACAGTAGAGGCAGACAGGAAGCAAGGACAGACAGGGCTGGTGTTGGTGCAGCACCAAGAGGTGTAACTTCAAAGTCTGGTATGATCATTGTACTGAATGATGAGGTTTTGGTAGCCAACGTTAAACTAACTGATCGTGAGGAATCAGGTGCTGGTGCATGCTGTATGACCTACAGTCGTGGCCAAAAGTTTTGAGAATGACAAGTATTAGTCTCCACAAAGTTTGCTGCCTCAGTGTTGATGATGGCAATTTGCATATACTCCAGAATGTCATGAAGAGTGATCAGATGAATTGCAATTAATTGTAAAGTCCCTCTTTGCCATGAAAATGAACTTAATCCCAAAAAAACATTTCCACTGCATTTCAGCCCTGCCACAAAAGGACCAGCTGCCATCATGTCAGTGATTGTCTCGTTAACACAAGTGTGAGTGTTGACGAGGACAAGGCTGGAGATCACTCTGTCATGCTGATTGAGTCAGAATAACAGACTGGAAGCTTTAAAAGGAGGATGGTGCTTGAAATCATTGTTCTTCCTCTGTCAACCATGGTCACCTGCAAGGAAACACGTGCCGTCATCATTGCTTTGCACAAAAAGGGCTTCACAGGCAAGGATATTGCTGCTGGTAAGATTGCATCTAAATCAACCATTTATTGGATCATCAAGAACTTCAAGGAGAGAGGTTCAATTGTTGTGAAGAAGGCGTCAGGGCGCCCAAGAAAGTCCAGCAAGCGCCAGGACTGTCGCCTAAAGTTGATTCAGCTGCGGGATCGGGGCACCACCAGTGCAGAGCTTGCTCAGTAATGGCAGCACGCAGGTGGCCTGCACGTACTCTGCACGCACAGTGAGGCGAAGACTTTGAGGATGGCCTGCTGTCAAGAAGGGCAGTAAAGAAGCCACTTCTCTCCAGGAAAAACATCAGGGACAGACTGATATTCTTCAAAAGGGACAGACTGATATTCTTCAAAAGGTACAGGAATTGGACTGCTGAGGACTGGAGTAGAGTCATTTTCTCTGATGAATCCCCTTTCCGATTGTTTGGGCCATCCGGAAAACACCTTGTCGGGAGAAGACAAGGTGAGCGCTACCATCAGTCCTGTGTCATGCCAACAGTAAAGCATCCTCAGACCATTCATGTGTGGGGTTGCTTTTCAGCCAAGGGAGTGGGCTCACTCACAATTTTGCCTAAGAGCACAGCCATGAATAAAGAATGGAACCAACACATCCTCCGAGAGCAACTTCTCCCAACCATCCAAGAACAGTTTGGTGACGACCAATGCCTTTTCCAGCATGATGGAGCACCTTGCCATAAGGTAAAAGTGATAACCAAGTGGCTCGGGGAACAAAACATCGACCATGGCCAGGAAACTCCCAAGACCTTAATCCCATTGAGAACTTGTGGTCGATCCTCAAGAGGCGGGTGGACAAACAAAAACCCACAACTTCTGACAAACTCCAAGCATTGATTATGCAAGAATGGCCTGCCATCAGTCAAGATGTGGCCCAGAAGTTAATTGACAGCATGCCAGGGCGGATTGCAGAGGTCTCGAAAAAGAAGGGTCAACACTGCAAATATTGACTTTTTGCACAAATTAAATGTCATTGTCAATTTATGGAATACTTGTAATTATACTTCAGTGTACCATAGTAACTACTGACATAAAGATCTAAGAACACTAAAGCAGCAAACTTTGTGGAGACCAATACTTGTGTCATTCTCAAAACTTTTGGCCACGACTGTACTCTGAATAATGTTTCAGAGTAGGTCATACATCAACAGAAAGCTTGCCCCATTTCAATCCCTTTGATATTCCAGGTGGTCAATGGTTCCAGCTTACGGAGAACTTGGCGTGAGTCAAACATTGGCACTGTGTGTCTTTGTTGAAGGAGAGACAACGTTTCATTCATATAGCTAGAGCAGAGGAGACCTGTGCGTCCCAAATGGAAACCTATTCCGTTTATAGTGCACTACGTTTGACCAAGACCCATAGAGCTCTGGTCAAAAGTACTGCACAGGACAATCTTGGAAATAGGGTGCCTGTTCACTTTGGGCCACTCCAGTGTCACCGTTAGAAACACTGTCTGTCCCGTCAAAGGCAGCATAGTTTTCCTGGCAATCATTATCAAAGTCACAAAATGCTTCGCTCAAGCCAGGGTATAATCATATCAATGACCTTGTTTGAGGTAGCCTGGCTCTTAACTTGGTACAACTACAGAGAGATTATGCCATGACGCGTGCTGTTGTTTGGAGGATGTGGGCTGGAGAGAGAACGCTTTGTTCAAACATGTTAAATTGTCCCAATCATAAGTGGACTTCAAGAGGGACAAGGAAAGGGAGTGACATCAGAGGTCGTATGCATCAAGCGTCTCAGAGTAGGAGAGTTGACTTAGGATCAGTTTTGCCTTTTAGATCACAATTAATAAGATTACGTGTCTGATCTTAGATCAACACTACTCAGAGATGTTTGATACATACAGGCCCAGAAATATGACTAATTCCATGTACCAGAGATCTTATATGATCAACAAGCCAATTGCATTGAGACAAGACCTCTTCTCTCAATGACACGTCACACACAATGCACAGTTGTAATAAGGAGACATGAGAAAATGATGACTGTCAAACTGCACAATAAGAACCAAAAACCAGCTTTGATGTGTTTAAATATGACTTCCTCAGTAAAACTAGACCCCTGATGACTGAGAAAAGGAGAGCGATTAACAGTTGGATAAAGTTACAATTACAGTACATTGGGTTCCTGACCACAGAACCATGGGAAACGGCTTATGCACCCCAGGACAAGACTGTAATAACAACCATTATGATAACAATACGAACACAGTAATAATAGAAATAATACAAAGACAAAAAAAATGAAATTACAGCAATCACAATGAAAGGAAATCAATGTGGAGCCAAATTGCCCAGTGGATTTATCCACGTGTCATAACTTCTTCAGGGATCTGATATATTCAGCCTGCAATCAATAAGCCCATCCAAGAAATATTTATCCTCCTAAGATTGTAGATAACATAACCCTCTGTCCCCGGCTTAACTGCTGCGGCATTAACATAACCCAAATAAATATGTTAAAGTGATTCTGGCATTTATGGATACAATTTTGTATGTTTCTGTGTCAAGTATGAAGGAAGTTAGAGGTAGTTCTGCAAGCCAATCAGGGTGGGAAATGAACACCAGCCAAATGCAGGTAGATTTACGGTGCCTTGTAAAAGTAATCATCCCCCTTGGCGTTTTTCCTATTTTGTTGCATTACAACCGGTAATATAAATTGATTTTTATTTGGATTTCATGTAATGGACATACAAAACATAGTCCAAATTGGTGAAGTGAAAAAAAATAACTTGTTAAAGAAAATTCTAAAAAAATAAATAACGGAAAAGTGGTGCGTGCATATGTATTCACCCCCTTTGCTATGAAGCCCCTAAATAAGATCTGGTGCAACCAATTACCTTCAGAAGTCACATAATTAGTTAAATAAAGTCCACCTGTGTGTAATCTAAGTGTCACATGATCTCAGTATATATACACACACACACCTGTTCTGAAAGGCCCCAGAGTCTGCAAAACCACTAAGCAAGGGGCACCACCAAGCAAGCAGCACCATGAAGACCAAGGAGCTCTCCAAACAGGTCAGGGACAAAGTACAGATCAGGGCTGGGTTATAAAAAATATCAGAAACTTTGAAACATCAGAGCACCATTAAATCCATTATTAAAAAATGGAAAGAATATGGCACCACAACAAACCTGCCAAGAGAAGGCCGCCCACCAAAACTCACAGACCAGGCAAGGAGGGCATTAATCAGAGAGGCAACAAAGAGACCAAAGATAACCCTGAAGGAGCTGCAAAGCTCCACAGCGGAGATTGAAGTATCTGTCCATAGGACCACTTTAAGCCGTACACACCACAGAGCTGGACTTTACGGAAGAGTGGCCAGAAAAAAAGCCATTGCTTAAAGAAAACAATAAGTTTGGTGTTTGCCAAAAGGCATGTGGGAGACTCCCCAAAACATATGGAAGAAGGTACTCTGGTCAGGTGAGACAAATTTAGCTTTTTGGCCATCAAGGAAAAACGCTATGTCTGGCACAAACCCAACACCTCTCATCACCCCGGGAACACCATCCCCACAGTGAAGCATGGTGGTGGCAGCATCATGCTGTGGGGATGTTTTTCCATCGGCAGGGACTGGGAAACTGGTCAGAATTGAAGGAATAATGGATAGTGCTAAATACAGGGAAATTCTTGAGGGAAACCTGTTTCAGACAATAACCCTAAGCATACTGCTGAAGCAACACTCGAGTGGTTTAAGGCGAAACATTTAAATGTCTTGGAACGGCCTAGTCCAGACCTCAATCCAACTGAGAATCTGTGGTATGACTTAAAGATTGCTGTACACCAGCGGAACCCATCCAACTTGAAGGAGCTGGAGCAGTTTTGCCTTTAAGAATGGGCAAAAATCCCAGTGGCTAGATGTGCCAATCTTATAGAGACATACCCCAAGAGACTTGCAGCTGTAATTGCTGCAAAAGGTGGCTCTACAAAGTATTGACTTTGGGGGGGGGGGTGAATAGTTATGCACGCTCAAGTTCTGTTTGTTTGTCTTATTTCTTGTTTGTTTCACAATAAAAAATATATTTCATCTTCAAAGTGGTAGGCATGTTGTGTAAATCAAATGATACAAACCGCCAAAAATCAATTTTAATTCCAGGTTGTAAGGCAAAAAAATAGGAAAAATGCCAAGGGGGTGAATATTTTCGCAAGCCACTGAGCATTTTTTATTTATTTAAAGCCCACTTGTAAAAAAAAAAAAACATTTTTTTTAATCATACATATGAGTGTGTACCATCTCAATGCTACAGTGGTGAAAGCGGGGTGGGGCACAGCATAGGTTTAATATCTGGTTCAAACAATAGAGAGAAAGATGGAGGCCTTGCCAACTGGAAAAGTTATAGAACACACTAATATGTTGTTTCAACATTACAAAACAAGTACATGTGTTTTCTGTGATTTATCTTCATTATTCATTTTATTTATTTATGTGGCTCGTAAAAAATGTTGAGTTGTGGACCAAAAATTTTAATTTCCCACCCTGGAGCCAATGCTTACTAGCGTCAACGCAATGACTAGCATGCTAGCTCGCACTATTACTAGTCTACGAAGTGGCAATACAGGTGGATGAGGAGGCCCTTTACATGCAAGCATTTCCTGCTTGAGGTTTGGTAATCTAGCCCTGTGGTCTCCATTGTGGCCTTCTGCAATACTTCTCTTGCAGAGTGGAAGAGGACTGGGGAATAAAGCTCTGTAAAGTCTTTCGCTTCTCTAATCTATGTTTAGTCAAGTCACCGGAGTTCCACAATTCTGATGTACCAGGTGACTCAAGGTGACTCAATAAACCTTATGGTGACATAACTAACTCCTCGTCAATGTCTGAGATTCCATTATAATTCTATCACAAGACGTCTTCCTGCTTTCACAAAGCAAAATATGGATCAGTGCTGTAAAATTACAAAAAAGTATTAAAATAAATACTAAAATATTGATCAAATCAATGTTAGTTATGTGGATAGTTTGAGTCTGACAGGAGACTTGAGAAGGTATTTACAACTTCATGAACCAGTGGATGAGTTCCATGTAACAACTCAATTGCTTACTTTCACCAAGCAGTAGCAGGGCTCTACACTGTCCTTTTTTTTAATAAGAAGCATGTGTGCGCCTAAATTGAAGGCGCACACAAAGAAATTTAGGAGCACAAAGAAAAGTATTTGAGGTAATAAAAGCTAGAATCCTTAATTTTTCTAGGCGCACTGCATTGGTGCTCGCAGAACTAAATATTTAGGCGCATCTGCAAGTAAAATGGTCGAACTTTAGTGCCCTGAGTAGGCCTATTAGATTCCCAACTTCCCACTCATACCAGTAACCTTCCAATGTCTCAGACATGGGAATCAAATAGCATCTGTCCACTTAAATCTTTACAGAACAATAAGTACCTGCTCTGAAAACAGTCTGCAATAGAGTCAAATAATGCCCCCCTAGGGAAAGCTCCCCACTTCATAAATAACTGCAGTCAAACCCTTTTTTTTTTCATTAGCATTTTGCCTCCTAGGCCTGTATGACTTGACAGCTCTGTGAAATTATGAAGAACTTGGGTCACGCAATATGCAGTAAGCTATAGGCTAAGAGTACGCTTATATCAAAGCCTAGCAGCTGATCAGTTTAGAGTGGTTATTGTAATAGTATTGATATCTGCAAATGATTTAATATAACATGTAAAGTAAGTCTGTACAGCCAGTATCACTCAAGCCTATAAGAAGCTGTTGTAGGCTCAATCTACATAACTCTATATATACATAACCAATAAATCTTGTAAGACTCAATTCAAATGTGGTAGTAAAAACATGTGTTGCAGTTGGAGAGACAATTTTAGGCCTTTAAATTGTATGGTATACAAGTATAGACCACAGATTATATACTGGCATACTTCAATCAAAAGGAATCATTTCAGGAAATGAAATTCAATAAGGAATCAAACTGCCAATGAAAATGCCATTCCACAAATAGACACTCAATTATAACGTGGAAACCTCACCGTTGACACAAAGTATACTTAAGATGAATTTTACTTAGTCTATGCATAGGCTATATTAGCGCATGCGACTCCTGTTTTAGGGTCAGGGTTTATCTTTCTTGAAAACAACTTGTTTTTAGATGTGGTTTTGCAGGGTTAGCCTAGAAGATGTAGGCTATAGGCTACATTACGCGTTACATCAGCATAGTGATAGCACTTCTGCTCAAGTGTGAGGTGACCATTAGATGAGATTGGATGGTGTAGGTCGTCATTGTAAAAAATAATTTGTTCTCAACTGACTTGCCGAGTTAAATAAAGGTTAATAAAATACGTTTTAAAAAAGATACGTCTTTAAGGCCAGCACCAATCTAATTCAAAAGACACGTGTTCATCTATGAAGCCTCGATGCATAATTCATCAACTCCAATTTGTAATGTTTGTGAGGCTCCAAGATACAGGAGAATGTGGACAACTACATACAAATGTCATGTTCCCTCAGATACTCACCAGTGCTGTAGCCTATTCCTATTAGTCACCATAATCAACACTGAACAATTTATATACATGAGAGGAACTTTATTGAATACACTAAAGCAGGGCTATCCATACTAATTTTGCATGGTGGGCTGTGGTGTAGGGTATACGCAAGTATATATTCTTTTTTGTCGTGAGATTTTGACTATAGGCTACTTGGAAACAAGGTAAGACATGCCTCATAATATGAAGTAAAACACCCCGGTTTCATAGTAGGCCTACTTGAACAGTACAGCTTGGGTTGGCCAGACTGTGAAAGACCAATATGGGATTCATCATTTAAGGAGTGTATGTTACTGGACTTTGATGCTACCTGACTCTATAGCGAAGAGACTGTATTGTAAGTACATTATCATAAAAAAATCAAAAATAAAGTTTTATCAAATCAAGTCGGTTGCATTGAATCAGCTCGCAGGCAGGATCAGGCCCACCGGCCGTATGTTTGACAACCCTGCACTAAAGGGACTACAGAGGATAAACCTCAAATGTAGCCTAGGTACCAACGGTTCCAACTGACTCCAATAGAGCGAACAAAGAACTCTCTTTGAGGGAAGCAAATGCATTCATCATGAACTCAACATGCCAATTAGCAAACCATGTGTGTTGGCTCCAAACAAGTTCATAAAGAGTCTATTTCGGGCTTTTGTACGACTGTGGCGGAGTCACTTACGTAGAAGAGTACAAACAGTGCAGACTGGAATAGAATAGGAAATTAGGATTATTTTTCTGGAGTGAGTGTACCACAGGAGACCTAAACCTCTGCAGGTCCACTCGGGGCAACTTAACTCTCAATTCATTTAACTACTTATCAGAATAGAGCACAACGCAAGTCTAAACAAATTATCCTTGCTGTATGGCATAAAACTGAAATAACAAAAACTCGAAGCAGACAAAAACCAAAAAGATCCGAAGTAAATGGCTAAAAGTAACATGAAAACAGCCAAACAGGACAGGTTAGGTATCAAAACTTCCAACAAGTAACCACTGAGACTGTAGAGAGGGGCAACTTAAAAAAAACCTTGTACTGTACCTTTGTGTGCCTCCTGCAGGGGAGCCACCCCTGACATTGTAGTGCAAAGCTGAACACTGCTGTGAGGGGAGACCAGGAACCGGACAAAGTCAAGCAAAGAAAAATAAAAGGGTAATAGACAAAAAGAAAGGCAGAAAGCAAGCTGAAATTAAAGAGGCTTTACTGGCCGTGGTGGGCTCCTAGCCTAGGTTATTGTTCCCCTAGATGCTCCCTCTCACACTAGCAGTCACAGACTGATAAATGCAGCCTTCCTCCTGAGGATTATGTTTCCTCCTGCAGCCCGCTGACAAGTAGCCATGTGACTGGAGTCAGTGACGATTCGCCACTGAGTCAGAGGCTTCGGCTAGGCACACACATTTGTTTAGACAAAATTGAATAGGTCTATAGCTTATGAAGTGAACACAAAACACAAATCAACTACTGTATAAACATTATTCTGCTAACTGGAATTTCACAAAAGAAACAGATAACACACTTATTTCCTTTTAATAGAACAAGGCCAAAGTGATGGGAGTCATGTATCTAATCTTGTGTGAGGAAAACCTTCACCTCCAGCGTCACAGTAGCAACACAGCCATAACGTGTGGTGATAACTATCCCACCAGAATAATACAGGATAATGTGACCCTGGATTAGGAAATACCTTGCCATGACATACAATCAACTGGACCTTGAGCTGAATAGCAATTCTGTCCTGAACAATGATAAAAGGTGGAGTAGGGCTGGGCCTTCTATCGTATTTTATAAAAAAAAATATTTGGATCCTTGATCTGATTGGTTGATAAGCAGGAGTTATGGGACAATAACTCCTGTAAAATACCATGACGTGTTCATGTCATAATTCTGTCCCGCAGCCCAGGCAGGAAATTCATAAACATCTAAACATAATTTGTCCATGCAACTATTTGGTTTGCAACAGTCTGGGATGGTATAAACCACCTGTCAGTTAAATTATTATAATTTTTAAAACATGTAACCTTTATTTAACTAGGCAAGTCAGTTAAGAACAAATGACGGCCTACACCGGCCAAACTCAAAACGACTCTAGGCCAATTTTGCAGACCAAATGAAAAGATGCTGGAGGAGTGCTTGACACCTTCTGTCAAGCATGGTGGAGGCAATGTGATGGTCTGGGGATGCTTTGGTGGTGGTAAAGTGGGAGATTTGTACAGGGTACAAGGGATCTTGAAGAAGGAAGGCTATCACTCCATTTTGCAACGCCATGCCATACCCTGTGAATGGCGCTTAATTGGAGCCAATTTCCTCCTACAACAGGACAATGACCCAAAGCACAGCTCCAAACTATGCAATAACTATTTAGGGAAGAAGCAGTCAGCTGGTATTCTGTCTACAGTCGTGGTCAAAAGAACGACACAAGTATTGGTCTCCACAAAGTTTGCTGCCTCAGTGATGATGATGGCAATTTGCATATACTCCAGAATGTCATGAAGAGTGATCAGATGAATTGCAATTAATTGCAAAGTCCCTCTTTGCAATGAAAATTAACCTAATCCCCCAAAAACAGCAGCTACGAAAAATACAGGGCAGGAGCAAAATGCCAGAACGAAATACACAAAAGACAGAAACACGATACATAGTGCGGCAGTATGAAAAAGTATAAAAATACAAGAAGTTTAAAGTCTAAAAAGCTGTTTAGAAAAGCTGTTAACAAAATGTTAATAGATTTGCCACATTTTTTGCAGCATTACTTTACTGCCTTATTGCAAACAGGATGCATGTTTTGGAATATTTTTATTCTGTACAGCCTTCCTTTTTACTCTATCAAGCAAGTTAACATTGTGGAGTAACTACAATGTTGTTGATCGATCCTCAGTTGTTTTCTCCTATTACATCCAGTAAACTCTAACTGTTTTAAAGTCACCATTGGCCTCATGGTGAAATCACTGAGCGCTTTCCTTCCTCTCCGGCAACTGAGTTAGGAAGAACGCTTGTATCGTTGTAGTGATTGGGTGTATTGATACACCATCCAAAGTGTAATTAATAACTTCACCATGCTCAAAGGGATATTCAATGTCTGCTTTTTTATTTGCACCCATCTACCAATAGGTGCCCTTCTTTGGGAGGCTTTGGAAAACCTCCCTGGTCATTATGATTCAATCTGTGTTTGAAATTCACTGCTCGGCTGAGGGACCTTATAGATAATTGTATGTGGGGTACAGAGATGGTTAAACACTATCATTGCACACAGAGTGAGTCCATGCAACTTATTATGTGACTTGTTAAGCAACTTTTTACTCCTGAACTTATTTAGGCGTTCCATAACAAAGGGGTTGAATACTTACTATTTACTTAAGACATTTCAACTTTTCATGTTTTATTAATTTGTAAAAAATGTGAAAAACAAAATTCCACTTTGGCATTATGGGGTATTTTGTGACCAAAAAAATGCAGGTTGTAACACAACAAAATGTGGAAAAGGTCAAGGGGTGTGAATACTTTCTGATGGCACATAACGCTTTGTATTCAGGACAAAAAGTTAATTTGCAGTACTACTGAAGTGCCTTGTTGCAAACAGGATGCATGTTTTAATCTTTACAGGCTTCCTTCTTTTCACTCTGTAATTTAGGTTAGTATTGTGGATATCTAGGATGAGGTAATCACTTAAAAATCATGTTAAACACTATCATTGCACACAGAGTGATTACATGCAACTTAATATGTGACATGTTAAACATTTTTACTCCTGAACTTAATTATGCTTGTCCTAACAAAAGGGTTGAAGACATTTCAGCTTTCCATTTTTTATTAATTTGTAAACATTTCCAAAAACACAATTCCACTTTGACGTTATGGGGTATTGTGTGTAGATCATTGACAATTTCAATTTAATCCATTTTAAATTCAGGCTGTAACACAACAAAATGTGGAAAAATTCAAGGCCTGTGAATACTTTCTGAAGGCACTGTATATACCTATTTTCATCTACATGCGGTGGGTTGGATGGAGACATATTTGGCTGGGGGTAATAGGATGGGGAGTTGGGGGTGTAGGCCAACCTCTTACTCTTTTACATAACAATCGTATTATTACAAAATCCTGTGGGATAATTTCTATATGTATTATTTCTTTAATTTTTTTGACTAACAGCCTACAAGTATTTGGTATAAATTGTGTTAATTGACATGAATACTGTATCTTTAACAAAAAAAATGACAAAGCAAATAAAAACTTTAAAATAAAGAAGCTGACATGTGGGGAATCGTAAGTGACTCGTTTCAGCTCGTTGTATCTTGTTATTGATACCATGTCTTGTTTTGAGGTGTTTTGACAGATGTCATGTCTATGCTAATATGGCAACAAAAAAAAACACAACAACCGTAAATATGTATTTGAGAGACATCAAGTGCTCATTGTGAAAATGCATTTATGTTTTCAATAAACATTTGGAGACTAAATATAGTTTACATGTCAACAATCTAAGCCAACCCAGTCTGTTTTGTCCCACAACTTACAGTCATATGTGCATACATGGGTGGTCCTGGGAATTGAACCCACTATCCTGCCACTGCAAGCACCATATTTTACCAAATGGATATTTTGGCCATATGGCCCAGCCCACGGTGAAGGTGCCCACACACAACATCTTCAAAGAATATCGGGCAACAATACCTGGACATCTGTATAATAGAGATGTGGCAGGAATGGGTTTTTATTGAGGTAGCCATTTCTATTTCATTAGTCGTGGAGAATGTGGTTTTATAACCTATTACTGCTTTTGAGATGCTGAAATGATTGCTATCAGGCTTTATTGTAGTCCAGAGGTATAGTAAGCTTCGTACAGAACTATCAATCCGCTTAAACTTCAAACAATTCCACATAAAGTCAGCTAAGGTACTGGATTATACATGTTTTGAACAAAGTGTGCAGTAATTCAATCTAAACACTTAGCCACTAGCCAGTGGGTCAAACAACAAGCACTCCCACATCAGCTTATATGAGACTTAGTGCTGAAGAAATGCCTGTAGCCATGGGTGACAAGCCCTATGTGAGCCTGTGTGTGTGTGGTTGGGGGGGTGGGGGGTTACAATTAGGGTTAGGGGTTAGTGGTTAGGGGCTAGGTTCAGGGAAATTAGTTTTAGGTCCCCACAATGTTAGAAGAACACAACGAGTGTGTGTGTGTGTGTGTATGTATGTACTTGTTTTCCTACCTTATCATGACCCTAAAGTCCTAACAATTCACCCAAATGTCCTTATAAAGGTAGGAAAACAGGAACCTGAATGCTATTTTAAGATCAAGGGTTAGATTTAGGATCTTGGGGTTAAGGTTAGGGAAAATATGATTAATGGTCAAACATGTTAACTCCTGAAAAAGTCCAGAAATTTCACAAAACAAAGCTGTGTGTGTGTGTGTGTGTGTGTGTGTGTGTGTGTGTGTGTGTGTGTGTGTGTGTGTGTGAGAGAGAGGGAGTATTAGTGTGCATGCATGATTGTTTGTCATTGGGTAAATATGTGCTCACAAGGAGTCACATGACAGTCTTGAAAAGCCACAAAGAGCTAAAACTAGACCCCACTTCAAAGACTAGGGTTTTCCTCTGTCCCAATAGCACTCTGGAAATAGCATTAATCCATGGAGTACTGTGGTCCGTCCTATAAAAAAAAAAGAGGTGTGAGAGCACCTTTGGATTGTGGAGGATGAGATTTTATTACCGTGGCCCCCAGACACTAGGCGAAAGCTCAGTAGATAGTTTGAAATGTAAACAGCATTCCTAACCCTAACCCTTTCTCTGCTCTTTCTGCAACACAGCCAACTACCCTCACTTGGACAGTTCCAAAATTTCAAAAGGAAAACAGAGTACATATTTGCTTACGGAAATAGTTGACGATGTGGTGAGCAAGAGCATCATCAAAACCAAAGCTGGCTGAAATTACCCAAACCTCTGTAACTGGGCAAAAACATTAACATAAAACTATAAATATATCCTAGTCTATATGACAGATTTAAAGGTATTCTAACCAACTGCCTGATAGACAAAAAAAAAAAGTAATTTATACCTTTGAGTGATATATAACTATGGTGTTTTAAACACTTCGAGTTCACTTGGACTGAGTTTTGAAACCATCAGTAAAAGTCCTTACAGCAGCAGATTCTTCTGCTTCCTGTTATTTCTGTTCCTGTTGTAAAGCCTGTAGCCCAGCGTTTCCACTAGTTTTTTTTATTTTTCTTGAGCAGTGGCAAGATCACTTCTGGTGACTTTTTTAAAGGACCTTCTAGTTTTTAAAATTTTTATAAATGTGGATATTTGTACTTTTTAAATAAATACCCGCAGTGCAGTCAATAGATAAAGCGTTGCCCATGCTAATAAAATCTTTTGGCCACTAGAGGCCTCTATCATTCTCTATGATCTGTTTTTTTTTAGCTTTATTTAGCTAGGCAAGTCAGTTAAGGACAAATTCTTATTTACAATGACGGCCTACACCGGCCAAACTCGGACGACGCTGGGACAATTGTGCGCCGCCCTATGGGACTCCCAATCACGGCCGGTTGTGATACAGTCTTGGATTTGAACCAAGTTGTCTGTAGTGACTCCTCTAGCACTGAGATGCAGTGTCTTAGACCACTTCACCACTTGGGAGCCCCACATCTAGATCAGGGGTTCTTCAACTTTTTCAGCCTTGTACCCAAATGAGAAATTCTGTGTTTTCCTGGGACCCAAGCTTATGAAAACATGCAACTATACGTAAATACATTTAATTGCCCTTATGCCTAAAACAAATGCAATATAGACAAAAACAAATACAAATTAAATTAAATAGCCTACCCATATAAATAGCAATTCATGTTTATTTTCCCCCATTGGTGGCCATTGCTGTTATTGTTTACATCCCGCCCTCCGCTGACGTAAACACAGCATGTGACGTCATCCAATCTGTCATCACGAGGTTACAGACAGCGCATCACAGTGCTTTCTTTGTCATTTCGGGGGATTTTAACCATGCATCTCTCTCTTCAACGCTGCCCACGTTCAAACAGTTTGTGAAGTGCCCAACCAGGAATAATAAAACTCTGGACTTGTTATATGCTAATGTGAAGGATGCATACAACTCCACTGCACTCCCTCCCCTCGGTAGACAACCTTGTCCACCTCACCCCACTCTGCAGGGCTATGGTCCAACAGCAGCCTGCGACCACTAGGAATATAGGGAGATGGTCTCCGGAGGCGAATGAGGCCCTACAAGACTGCTTTGAAACAACAGACTGGGATATGCTCTGTGAGGCTCATGGGGAGGACATCGATGGACTTACTGACTGCATAACGGACTATATACATTTTTGTGTAGACAACACTGTACCCACCAGGAAGGTACGCTGTTTTCCAAATAATAAACCCTGGGTCACCAGCGACCTGAAGGCCCTGCTGAATGAGAAGAAGAGGGCCTTCAAGGAGGGGATGGACAAATTGAAATGCGTCCAGAGGGAGCTAAAGTTGCGGATTGCTGAGGGGAAGAGAGGGTAAAAGGAGAAGATGAAGGACAAGCTGAGGCAGAGCCAGGTGAGAGAGGTGTGGAAGGGTATGAGAAATATCACTGGCTTCAAAAAGTCAAACAGTGGGCAGACGGAGGGGACCCAGGACAGAGCCAATGAGCTGAACCAATTTTTTAACAGGTTCGATACTGGCCCTGTCCACCTCCCGTCCAGCTCCCCAGGCCACACACCCTCACGGCTGTCCCACCCCCACTCTGCTCACAGCACCTCTGCTGAGACAATCAGCAACCCCACCTCCACCCCTGCTCCCTCTGGACTGATCCTCAACACCCCCCTTCCCCCCACCTCCCCACCTGGGCTGGCTTTCACCACCAACCAAGTGAAGAGAGAGCTGGAGAGACTACATCATTGGAAAGCGGCGGGCCCTGATGGCATCAGCCCAAGGGTGCTTAGGGTCTGTGCTGACCAACTGTGTGGAATACTCCAGCGACACGTCAACCTTAGCCTGAGCCTAGAAAGGGTCCCTGTGCTGTGGAAAACATCCTGCCTAGTTCCAGTGCCCAAGAAGGCGCAATATGAATTCAGACCTGTAGCGCTAACATCCTACATCATGAAGACCCTGGAAAGTTAGTCCTCGCTCACCTCAGACCCCTGGTGTGTACATCACTGGACCCCCTGCAGTTCGCATATCAGCGCAACATCCGGGTGGATGATGCAATCATCTACTTTCTGAAGAGGGCCTACTCTCACCTAGACAACGCAGGTTGCACTGTGAGGGTTATGTTTTTTGACTTCTCCAGTGCCTTCAACACCATTCAGACACTGCTACTGGGTGAGAAGATGAAGAGGATGAAAGTGGAAGCACCCTTAGTCTCCTGGGTCACGGGCTACCTGACCGGTAGGCCACAATTTGTTCGACTACAGAGCTGTGTGTCAGAACGGGCAGTGAGCAACACAGGGGCTCCCCAGGGAACGGTCCTGTCCCCCTTCCTGTTCACCCTCTACACCTCGGACTTAACTTACGTAGTCATTCACTCAGGACTGCATATTAGTATCCTGTCAGTTGTATCTTTTTCATTGCTTTTAGTATATCGAATGTTCAATACGTGCATTTATCTGTAATTAAAACCTGCGCACTAAGGACTGTATTTTAAGGGAATTACTATTATTATCCTAAATTATATCATACACACATTTAGCTATTTAAGTATCTCTTCCTGTCATTTACCTGTACAGTTAATGTAACCATGCAAATATTCACTTACCTGTTCATTTAACCAGTCTGTATATTAAGTAAACTATTATTACCCTCACATATATCATACGCACTTTTAGCTATTTAAGTATTTCTCTGCCATCGACCTGTATAGTATAGTTAACCATGCACAATCCGCCAATGTATAGTGTACATATTCAGCCATCCACCCATACTATGCAATGTCTTTTTATAGCTTTTTTGCACTCAAACCTAATCTAACATCTATTGCTTTTTCAGTCAGGCAGGGGTCCGCTTCCCGCTGTAGATGAGCAACCCGGAACTGTGTGAGTGGGTTTGCCTCAAAAGGCATCTTGCTTCAATCAGAATAAAAATGATTACTTGTATTTTAACTGCAACAGTTCCAACCTAGACTTGTTTTCAACAATAATTTATACAGTAAGATGTAATGTTACAGTAGGCCTGATAATGTTTTATCTTCATCTGTACTTAGGGTTGCACTAAGTACATTAGCTAACTAACTTGCTTTGACTAACATTTGCTAGCTGTTTGCGGTGTACAAGGGGTTTGTTTGAAAGAGAAACTCACATCTACTGACGTTACTATGAGAGATAGTACTCCCTTATTTCTGCTTATCATCACCTGTAAGAAAATGACAACAATACCTTGCTAGCTGATTTACTTTTCCACTGTCGAATCACTGTTTCCTGAAGCATTGTGCCCTGTATTCTGAAATAACTCCCTGGGTTTAACTTCATGCTGTGGATGTTTGGTCAGGACGTGTCGTTCTAATTTGTTCGTTTTGAGACTCGTTACTTAGCACTTGACCGCACAAAACACATTGTGGGCGCTCCTTGTTATTTCTCAAAAGTTGGTTTGAAACCAAGAAAGAGAAACGTATCGCTGTATGAGCTCAGCTCAGTCAGAACTTGTGGCCATCTTTGAGTCCATTTGATGACAGTGGTTCGTGATGGCGAGTGGGAATGACAAGTCAGTGTCTGACAGCGAATAATCTGCTGCTGAACGGTCGCGGAGTGATATTCAATAAAACTCCAGAAAAAAGATCAGGTGAACCGAGAAGCACACCGGCATCTCCCTCCCAGTCGCGCAGATGTCAAACTGAGCTGAGACACCGCTGCTAAGCAGAGAGCGCACAGAACAGAGAGCGCAGTTGCACTTGGCCAAATCAGTTCCAGTAATTAATTAAATAATTATACATTACTCTGACACGTCGCGACCCATACATTAAGAAAAGCTGATCTAGTTGCTCACTCAGTCCAAGGATCCCTCAGAAGCTACAAAAACAGTTAATGTCAAATAGTGGTAACATTATTAATCCTGGATCAGACAACAAAAATAATTTGCAAGTAAGTAAACAGGCGTATCATGGACAAACTCACCAGTCCCCTGATTAGTCAAAGCCCTCTCCAAATGGTCTTGGGCACCGCCTGGTATAAAAAGGACCCTGGATCTAGATAGGTGTTTGCTATAAGCCCAGCTGGCCTATTGGTTTATCCCTATGGGGATCTGGCAATGGTCAGCGTTGATAGCTTTGTCTCTGTTGAAAAGTTGTTTCCCTTGAAATAGCACTAGCGCTTGGGTGTTGCCTCGATACCAGTGGAGGCTGGTGGGAAGAGCTATAGGAGGAGAGGCTCATTGTAATTTCTGGAATGGAATTCATGGACCAGCGCTTGGGTGTCGTTTCAGCTGAACCCTTCAATGTGCAGACGTATCTCTATGTCCAGACTTCACAGAGAGCTGGGGGCCGGTAGGACGGGCTTCACCAGTTCTGTGCACACACACAGCAACAGCTGCTCCTGGTGAATATACTGTACGTCCATCTCTCTCCATCTACCCTTAGAGGAATCAGTCAGCCGGCTCTGTCTATCCAGCTCTGTCTGCAAGTTAAGTAGCACCTGTCTTGGGGTACGGAGGGATATATAAAGGGCCGATTGAGGACATCCTGTGGTGGCATGCAGATATGGAGGCTTTCATGTGCTTCCTTATTGTCAACGGACCCCACTGTCTAAAGAGGACAATTCAGTCATCGTTCTGGCCTCAATACCAGTGGAGGCTGGTGGGAGGAGCTATAAGAAGACAGGCTCATTGTAATGGCTGGAATGGAATTCATGGACCAGAGCCTAACATATGGTTTCTAGGGGTGTAAGAGTACACGTATTCGTACCGAAACATTCGGTACAGGGACCTCGGTTCTGTCCGTACTGTGAACCCGAATGAACATACAAAAAAAATAAAAAAATAAATACAAACACAAGCCCGTTTGTTAATGGAATAGACAAACACTAGCCAGTCTATTCCATTAAAAACAACTAGAGACTATGCCTACGTTGTAATCAAAATTCTAATCTTAATTGGTGCATATACAGTGGGGAGAACAAGTATTTGATAGACCAGAGAGCTGTGTAAGGACATCAGGGATAAAATTGTAGACCTGCACAAGGCTGGGATGGGCTACAGGACAATAGGCAAGCAGCTTGGTGAGAAGGCAACAACTGTTGGCGCAATTTTTAGAAAATGGAAGAAGTTCAAGATGACGGTCAATCTCCCTCGGTCTGGGGCACCATGCAAGATCTCACCTCGTGGGGCATCAATGATCATGAGGAAGGTGAGGGATCAGCCCAGAACTACACGGCAGGACCTGGTCAATGACCTGAAGAGAGCTGGGACCACAGTCTCAAAGAAAACCATTAGTAACACACTACGCCGTCATGGATTAAAATCCTGCAGCGCACGCAAGGTCCCCCTGCTCAAGCCAGCGCATGTCCAGGCCCATCTGAAGTTTGCCAATGACCATCTGGATGATCCAGAGGAGGAATGGGAGAAGGTAATGTGGTCTGATGAGACAAAAATAGAGCTTTTTGGTCTAAACTCCACTCGCCGTGTTTGGAGGAAGAAGAAGGATGAGTACAACCACAAGAACACCATCCCAACCGTGAAGCATGGAGGTGGAAACATCATTCTTTGGGGATGCTTTTCTGCAAAGGGGACAGGACGACTGCACCGTATTGAGGGGAGGATGGATGGGGCCATGTATCGCGAGATCTTGGCCAATAACCTCCTTCCCTCAGTAAGAGCATTGAAGATGGGTCGTGGCTGGGTCTTCCAGCATGACAATGACCCGAAACACACAGCCAGGGTAACTAAGGAGTGGCTCCGTAAGAAGCATCTCAAGGTCCTGGAGTGGCCTAGCCAGTCTCCAGACCTGAACCCAATAGAAAATCTTTGGAGGGAGCTGAAAGTCCGTATTGACCAGTGACAGCCCCGAAACCTGAAGGATCTGGAGAAGGTCTGTATGGAGGAGTGGGCCAAAATCCCTGCTGCAGTGTGTGCAAACCTGGTCAAGAACTACAGGAAACGTATGATCTCTGTAATTGCAAACAAAGGTTTCTGTACCAAATATTAAGTTCTGCTTTTCTGATGTATCAAATACTTATGTCATGCAATAAAATGCAAATTAATTACTTAAAAATCATACAATGTGATTTTCTGGATTTTTGTTTTAGATTCCGTCACTCACAGTTGAAGAGTACCTATGATAAAAATGACAGACTTCTACACACACACACACACACACACACACACACATATATATATATATACATATACATATACATATACATATACATATACACACACACACACACACACACACACACACACACACACAAGTACACACACACACACAAGTACACACACACACACACACACACACACACACACACACGTACACACACACGTACACACACACACACACACACACACACACACAAAGTTAGAGCAAAAAGAGGCAATGCAGATAGTCTCGGTAGCTATTTGGTTAAAGGGATAGTTCGGGAATTTGCCAACGAGGCCCTTAATCAAATCAGCGTCACTCAGCGAGTTCAAATCACAGGAATGCTTCCAAATTGTATTTACGACTTCACAACTGGTACATTTCAGGGAGGCAAGCAAATGCTATTGAGTGGAGGGGTGTGGTGGGTAGTCTATTGATAGCACATATTTTGACACACAGAAACTAGCATCCATCATCCAACTTTCATACGGGTGAAGTAATAGCCCAGGGTCTCAAAGACTCTCTGGCATCGTGGAAGATGAGAGAAGACTGACAGGTGTGCATGACAACAGACAGCGGGAGCAGCATGATAAAAGCATTGAGCTTGAACAAGTGGACCCACCTGCAGTGCTTTGGGCACAGGCTTTACCTCGCCATCGGTAAGTGTGACATTGGATAATGAAAGTGCATTCCAAAAAGTTATGTTCAGGCCAGCTGTAGGCTAATGTGTTAGTAACCAATAGCAAATAACCACAGGCCGTTTTAATTATAACAACAAATTAACACATTTTCAATCAAAATGATTATATAAATGACATATTCAAACAGCTAGTGGTCAAACATTCCTAAACAATAGAATAGACATGTGGGATGGGCTGGTGTTTGTTTGACAGGTCAACTGAATGCTGTACTTGTCACATTATTGAAAATGCAGCCATTCTTAGAATCCTTTCTTTTTCAGAGAATGGTGTAAAAGACCCACGAGTTGACCGTTGCATTGGGTTGAGCAAGAAGGTGGTCAGCACCTTTTCCTTCAGCTGGAAGAAGAGGAAAGACTTGTCTGTAGCACAGGCTGAGCTCAGTCTACCCACTCACCAGCTCATCACAGAGTCCCCAACCAGGTGGGGGTCAAGACAGAAGACGATAGAATGAATCCTGGAACAAGAAAAGGCCATAGCCCGGGTCCTGGGCTCAGAGAAGAAAAGCAGACACCTGGTGCCCAACTATGAGGATATGGACGTGTTGGAGTCAGTGAACAAAGCCATAGGCCCACTACAGAAACTCACTGAAGTCCTGTCTGGGGAGAACTACGTTAGCATCTCCTACCTCAAACCTGTTCAACAGCAGCCTCCTTTCAGCCAGAGGAAGGTGAGGGCATGCTCACAAAGAAAATCAAGAGTGCCACACTGCAGTATCTAAACGATAAGTACGAAGATCCTGCCACAGTTGAACTCCTTGATATGGCCTTGCTGGTGGATCCCCGGTTCAGGACAACATACATATAAAGCAGATGACAAGACTGAGAGCATCAAACAAAGAGCTGTTTTGGAGCTGAAGTCTCTGCTAGCTGAGGAAAGCACACGTCATCCTGGCACAACTGTGCGCCAAGAAGAAGAAAGTGAACCTGTGTCTAAGAACGGCAAGAAAACACTTGCAAGCTTCATCAAAACTGAGTTGTCAAGTTACTTGATGATGTCCCCTGACACAGACTCAGACAAAGACCCACTTGAGTGGTGGAGGCTCCATGAGGCCAACTTCCCAAGACTGAATAAGCTTGCTAAAAAGTACCTGTGCATTCCTGCTACAAGTGCCCTTTCGGAGAGAGGGTCTTTAGCACAGGTGGGAACATTGTGACAGGTCTCAAGCCAGAGTCAGTAGACAGGCTTGTGTTCCTCGCCAGAAACATGTGAAGAACAAAGTAAAAGGAAGATATTTTGTTTGACAGAATTTTATAATTTGATTTATTATTTTGCAAATTCTTCTTAGGAATAAATGTTTATTCTTATTTTTATATTTGATTTGCATACAATGATGACAGCGTGGCAAGTAGTGTTGTTCATTTGTTTTGCACAAATAGGGCTTGTATATTTTTTTATTTTATTTTTTATTTTAAAAAATTTAATTAAATTAAGAATGATGTCTTAATTTGTTTAGAAAAAAACAAGAAATCGAGATAAATTGTGAATCGTCCAAACCTCTGAAAAAAAAAAATCAGATATTACTTTTAGGCCATATCGCCCAGCCCTATTACGAACTCTGGTAGACAAATACGAAAGCTAGTTATGTACTTTGGCATCAAGTCTGAATAGAAAGCCGAGTCTTCGGTATAAAAAGATGAGGAATTAAACTCTTGATCAGAAAGCTAAATCTCTGTAAGCTTCTCAAAAACACCAAAGGAAAAAATCCCAAATCCCCAGTTGTGGTTTATGTACTTAGTCACAGTCATGGTTCACGATCATGTTCTCTTCTGGCCATCACACACACAAGCAATGGACACTATGTAGCCTAATCTCTCAGATCACGATCTACACTGAACAAAAATATAAAGTGTTGGTCCCATGTTTCATGAGCTGAAATAAAAAATAAAAAAAAGGTTCCATACGCACAAAAAAATGTATTTCTCGAAAATGTTGTGCACAAATTTGTTTACATCCCTGTTAGTGAGCATTTCTCCTTTGCCAATATAATCCATCCACCTGACAGGTGTGGCATATCAAGAAGCTGATTAAACAGCACGATCATTACACAGGTGCGCCTTGTGCTGGGGACAATAAAAGGACATTTTAAAATGTGCATGCCACAGATGTGTCAGGTTTTGAAGGAGTGTGCAATAGGCATGCTGACTGCAGGAATGTCCGCCAGAGCTGTTGCCAGAGAATTGAATGTTAATTCTCTCTACCCTAAGCCGCCTCCAACGTCGTTTTAGAGAATTTGGCAGTACGTCCAACTGACCTCACAACCGTAATAAAGCCCTTTTGTGGGAAAGAAAAGTCATTCTAATTGGCTGGGCCTGGCTCCCCAGTGGGTGGGCTTATACCCTCCAAGGCCCACCCATGGCTTCACCCCTGCCCAGTCATGTGAAACCCATAGATTAGGGCCTAATGAATTTATTTCAGTTCACTGGTTTCCTTATTATTTAATTAACCTTTATTTAACAAGGCAAGTCAGAACTTATATGAACTGTAACTCAGTAAAATATTAGAAATTGTTGCATGTTGCAGTATATTTGCATTTGTATGTTCAAGCTATGGTCAGTGTTACAGCAACTGTTGCATACCACTGACCCTGACAATGTTTAGTCCTGCATACAGACCATACAGACCATACCACTCTATGCAAAATGTCAGTGTGGATGATCCCATGGATGTTATTCTGTGCATATACACTTAACTTGTGTTGTGTAGGCAAAAAAACTAAACGCTGTTGACCCAGCCAGAATAACTGCTTTGGTACTAAGAAAGATTTGTCATTGTTAGTCCACTGAGCAGAGAGCATATCAGGTTGCATTGGTAGAACAAAATGTCTGTCCCTTTTCTCACAAGACATTAATGGTAAATGTGAAGCTTTGACCAGGTATCTCTTTGTAATAACCTGAGTTGGCGCAAGTTGGTCCCAAGAGACTCAAGACTGGGGCGTGGAGGAAAAAACTGAACAATGATCTTGAAATCTCACTCCATTCTCAAACACACACAGAGGCTTTCAATTTCCTGGGAGACCAAGTGCTATGAATAACACAATACCTTAGCTGTAGGCTGAATTTGATAGGCTATTATTATTCCGGGTGGAAATTTAAAAAAATAATAATGCTTTCTCATGTCTTCAATGTAATCTTTGGGAAATGGTACCCATTTACAGACTGCGGCACGCATTAAAAGACATTTTGAATATGGTCTCAGGGAATCAAAGTCTTTGTATTCACATTGGCATGAATAGCCTAATAGCAAACGTCATCCAGATGATGATATTTCAGTACAGTACATTCATGATGTTCATAAGGAACACATAATTTGTTTCATGATTGGTCTGAGATTAAACAATGGGTGCAGAGAGAGACGGGATTGGCCTGATTGTAGTCTTGCTTTTAGGCAACGCTGAGCATTAATATTATACTGAGCATCACAATGAAAACTGAAAGGGGAGGTAGTAATAGACTGAGTGAGACTGGGAGGTGAAAGGGCACCAAGCAATGTTCCCTTAAATTTGTTTTTGCCACTGAGCAAATTTCAGGTCTGCTGAGCGCGGAATTTTTACGTTGTGAAAATTATGTGCAACTTTCGGCATGCATTTTCTGTGAACGCTGAGGCTGTACCTGCAGTGGTCAAGTAGGCTACTGTGGCTATTTGATCACAATGTAGGCCTACCATTACATTTTAACATGGAAATAGCTGTTCTCATTCAGCCTACAGTAGCAGCCAATGTGTGGTGTTCAATGTAGGCCTACATTCCATGAGACTTAGAAAAAAATAACATTCAGGGCTTGACATTAACCTGTTTTTCCACTTGTCCTGCAGACAAGGAGGTGACTGAAAAATGTGTTGTATTGTTTGATGCAAGAAACCACTTTACTAAATAAAATGCATCATTATTTCCATACCACTATTACTGAGAATCAGACAAATTATGCTACCCTCTGCCTATTGGCTACTTATTCAAGCCCATTTAAAAACACATCAGTGCCCCTTTAAGACAGAAAAAAGCTCTTTACCTGACTCGCTTTTCAAAGAAATGCACACGTTTTGTGCTCTTTTAAGAAGCAATCACTCCTCCATTGGTGACTACAAATGATCTATAACTAGGCTAATAACGCACTAACTACACTGAACAAAAATATAAAACGCAACATGTCAAGTGTTGGTCCCATGTGTCATGAGCTGAAATAAAAGATCCCAGAAATGTTCCATACGCACAAAAAGCTTATTTCTCTCAAATGTTGTGCACAAGTGTGTTTACATCCCTGTTAGTGAGCATTTCTCCTTTGCCAAAATAATCCATCCACCTGACAGGTGTGGCATATCAAGACGCTGATTAAACCGCATGATCATTACACAGGTGCACCTAGGGCTGTGGCGGTAACGATATTTTGTCAGCCGGTGATTGTCAAGCAAATAACTGCTGGTCTCATGGTAATTAACAAACACATTCAGCATCTCCTGGCTTCCACACATAGCCTACAAGCCACTGATGCCGACCTTCGGAACATCAACATTTTAAAAAGTCTAATAGATCCATGTAATATAGCGTACACCTTCACAATAAATACATTATTTATTTTAGAAACATGCTATGAAGAAAATGTATATTTCAGAAGAATACAACAGGATACTCTGAGCTGTCCTTATGCCATATGGCTGTGGGCTACACTAGTTTGTTTAGCAGACAAGATTTGCTTAGAATTCCGTGGCATTATTTTATATTATTTTATAGTATGAAGAATACAATTGAAAAAAGCTGAATTAAATAGAAAGGATATTTTCCCCAAACGATTTGAAGTGGTGTGCACATGCGGTTATTCTGCATTGAGCCGTTAACAAACATATACAGTACCAGTCAAAAGTTTGGACACACCTACTCATTCAAGGGTTTTTCTTTATTTTTACTATTTTCTACATTGTAGAATAATAGTGAAGACATCAAAACTATGAAATAACATATATGGAATCATGTAGTAACCAAAAAAAGTGTTACATCAAAATATATTTTAGATTCTTCAAAGTAGCCAGGATTTGCCTTGATGCCAGCCAGGTAGGCTATACTCCTGCTGTAAAGAGAAGCAATGTGCTTAATATTAGGAAAGTTTCCTCGCCTATAGGAAGCTGATGGGATCCTCCTCTTTTTAATAGAGGTCATCACTCTGTTTTCTCATGCAATTGCATAGCCTATAGAAATGTTGCGAAACATGAGCTCATGGGCTCTCATGAAGTGTTTGATTAGATTTTCGATTACATTTGCATTGATGTCAGAGTGATTAGAGGGACAATAGAGTGCTGAGTACCAGGCAGTTAGCAGGTTTGGTAGGCTACTAATGACCATCAGCAGCATCAGAGCTTGGAGAAGCCTAATTACCGTGACTAAACAGTCATGTGGAATTGAACTGCCTTCATGACTCGTGACTGCCGGTGTGGCGGTAATACGATCACCGCAACAGCCCTAGGTGCATCTTGTGTTGGGTAACAATAAACGGCCACTCAGTTTTGTCACAACACAATGGGAGCGTGCAATTGGGGATTCTGACTGCAAGAATTTCCACCAGAGCTGTTGCCAGAGAATGTAATGTTAATTTCTCTACCATAAGCTGCCGCCAACATCGTTTTAGAGAATTTGGCAGTACGTCCAACAGGCCTCACAACCGCAGACCACGTTTATAGCGTTGTGTGGGCGAGCAGTTTGCGGATGTCAATGTTGTGAAATTGCAGTTTATCGATGGCAATTAGAATGCACACAGATGCCGTGACAAGATTCTGAGGCCCATTGTTGTGCCATCACGTTTCTGCATGATAATGCACGGCCACAAGGATCTGTACACAATTCCTGGAAACTGAAAATGTCCCTGTTCTTCCATGGCCTGAACACTCACAAGACATGTCACACACGGAGCATGTTTGGAATGCTCTAGATTGACGTGTACGACAGCGTGTTCCAGTTCTCGCCAATATCCAGCAACTACGCACAGCCATTGAAGAGGAATGGGACAACATTCCACAGGCCACAATTAACAGGGGCTCGCAAGTGGCACAGTGGTCTAAGACACTGCATCTCAGTGCTAGAGGCGTCACTACAGACAACCTGGTTCGAATCCAGACTGTATCACAACCGGCCTTGATTGAGAATCCCATAGGGCGGCGCACAATTGGCCCAGCATCATCCGAGTTTGGCCGGTGTAGGCCATCATTGTAAATAAGAATTTGTTCTTAACTGACTTGCCTAGTTAAATAAAAAGGTTAAATACAGCCTGATCAACTCTATGATAACTCTATATAAAAATAAAACAATTACAAAATATATATATGCAAAGGAGATATGTCACACTGCATGAGGCAAATGGTGGTCACACCAGATACTGACTGGTTTTCTGATCCACGCCCCTACCTTTTTTTAAAGGCATCTGTGTATTCCCAGTCATGTGAAATCCATAGATTAGGGCCTAATTAATTCATTTCAATTAGCTAATTTCCTTATATGAACTGTAACTCAGTATAATACTTGAAATTGTTTTTTTGTTCAGTATAGCAAAGGATATGAACAAATGTAGAAATGTGCACACGTTGCTACATGTAGCGCATCTGCTCACGACCGCTCATATGGTAAAAACTGTCCAGTTCAAAGTGAATGGCACAGATCCATATAACTCTAGAAAGTTGAGTGAAGTTCAATCTCGTGCTTCTCTGCGCAGGCTGGTATTTATTCTACACAGGCAGTCCCAGGGAGCTAGGCGCAGCTTATAGGGAACATTGGCGCCAAATAGTATTTGTGGTTCAGTGTATAATTAGATGCACCAAATGAGACTGCACAGAGCTTAAATGGGGTTAAAACTTTAAATCAATAAGATTGTTTGCCAAAGAGTAGGCTATCCAAAGAGTTAAGCCAAAGTACCACTGCTTATTTGATGCCTGCTGAGTAGAGCAGCAGTAACAATTCTGCTCTCAAGTAAATAACGTACAGTGGGGAGAACAAGTATTTGATACACTGCCGATTTTGCAGGTTTTCCTACTTACAAAGCATGTAGAGGTCTGTAATTTTTATCATAGGTACACTTCAACTGTGAGAGACGGAATCTAAAACAAAAATCCAGAAAATCACATTGTATGATTTTTAAATAATTAATTTGCATTTTATTGCATGACATAAGTATTTGATCACCTACCAACCAGTAAGAATTCCGGCTCTCACAGACCTGTTAGTTTCTCTTTAAGAAGCCCTCCTGTTCTCCACTCATTACCTGTATTAACTGCACCTGTTTGAACTCGTTACCTGTATAAAAGACACCTGTCCACACACTCAATCAAACGGACTCCACACACTCAATCAAACAGCTGTGTAAGGACATCAGGGATAAAATTGTAGACCTGCACAAGGCTGGGATGGGCTACAGGACAATAGGCAAGCAGCTTGGTGAGAAGGCAACAACTGTTGGCGCAATTATTAGAAAATGGAAGAAGTTCAAGATGACGGTCAATCTCCCTTGGTCTGGGGCACCATGCAAGATCTCACCTCATGTGGCATCAATGATCATGAGGAAGGTGAGGGATCAGCCCAGAACTACACGGCAGGACCTGGTCAATGACCTGAAGAGAGCTGGGACCACAGTCTCAAAGAAAACCATTAGTAACACACTGCGCCGTCATGGATTAAAATCCTGCAGCGCACGCAAGGTCCCCCTGCTCAAGCCAGCGCATGTCCAGGCCCGTCTGAAGTTTGCCAATGACCATCTGGATGATCCAGAGGAGGAATGGGAGAAGGTCATGTGGTCTTATGAGACAAAAATAGAGCTTTTTGGTCTAAACTCCACTCGCCGTGTTTGGAGGAAGAAGAAGGATGAGTACAACCCCAAGAACACCATCCCAACGGTGAAGCACGGAGGTGGAAACATCATTCTTTGGGGATGCTTTTCTGCAAAGGGGACAGGACGACTGCACCGTATTGAGGGGAGGATGGATGGGGCCATGTATCGCGAGATCTTGGCCAACAACCTCCTTCCCTCAGTAAGAGCATTGAAGATGGGTCGTGGCTGGGTCTTCCAGCATGACAACGACCCGAAACACACAGCCAGGGCAACTAAGGAGTGGCTCCGTAAGAAGCATCTCAAGGTCCTGGAGTGGCCTAGCCAGTCTCCAGACCTGAACCCAATAGAAAATCTTTGGAGGGAGCTGAAAGTCTGTATTGCCCAGCGACAGCCGCGAAACCTGAAGGATCTGGATGGAGGAGTGGGCCAAAATCCCTGCTGCAGTATGTGCAAACCTGGTCAAGAACTACAGGAAACGTATGATCTCTGTAATTGCAAACAAAGGTTTCTGTACCAAATATTAAGTTCTGCTTTTCTGATGTATCAAATACTTATGTCATGCAATAAAATGCAAATTAATTACTTAAAAATCATACAATGTGATTTTCTGGATTTTTGTTTTAGATTCCGTCACTCACAGTTGAAGAGTACCTATGATAAAAATTACAGACTTCTACATGCTTTGTAAGTGGGAAAACCTGCAAAATCGGCAGTGTATCAAATACTTGTTCTCCCCACTGTAAGTGCTTAGAAAATGGTGTATAATATCCATAGGAAATTCTTCTGATATAAATGCCTTTTTATTATAGTTTTTCTATCCTTTTGGAGACTTAAAGGGAGATTTGATTACCTTGAAGGATTAAGTACTGAGACAATTCATTCATGAAGGAAAGTGGAAAGGAAAATAAACAGATAGTGACTAGAAGTCTTGATAAGAATGCAGGAGGGAGGTGTTCGACTCTCGCCTTTCCTTCTGTATGACGAAAGCAATACACAATAAAGTAGCCTATGTCGAGTGCTCCACTCAGCCGTGTCGGTGGTGCATTGATATTGTTACAAATTACCCAGTCATGACTGATCCTTTCACAATGGGGCTGCTTTATTTCCTCCAGTGGAGCCAGAGAAAACAAACCATAGCTCTGAGATCATGACCACAGAGTGGAGATATGTTCTTCAGCGCCCCGGCGTGTTCTTGGATTAGTGGCTAAGGCTGGAAACCATTCATCTAATGATTTTCCAGCTCCTAAACATGAAGGCACAACGTATTTCTCTAAATCAAACATTTCCAGTTTCCAACGCCTTTCCAGCCCTCAGATGAAGTAGGCTAGACTTTCTCAGCTGGATTGTGAATCAAATATTACAGTATGTGCTAGTGGGTGGAGTAGGTAGGTGAGAGGAACAGAGTCAGCGGGTAAATAATTATCGCCTTTAAAAGCACATTATCACCTTTAAAAAGGTCAACTGCCTTTTAGGTAGGCAATACTTCATAGTTTTGCTTAACTCCGTTGAAGATTTTATCCAAAGCAAACAAATAAATTAGATCTTAAATAGCTGCGTTCACTTCTAAGTCACTGATCTTCTTTGGATGGTTAGGCCTACCACGTGACGGTAAAACCTAAAATGTTTCCGTCATATCAAGTCTAATTACAGTGCCTTCAGAAAGTACTCACACCCCTTTACTTTTTCCACATTTTGTTGTGTTACAGCCTGAATTTAAAACGGATTAAATTGAGTCACTGATCTACAAACAATACCCCATAACGTCAGCGGACTTTTGTTTGTATAACATTTGGTGACTGCATCATGTTATAGTTATGCTTGTCATCGGTGAAGACTATGGAGTTTTTAAGGATAAAAATAAACAGAATACAGCTAAGCACAGGAAAAATCCTAGAGGAAAACCTGGTTCAGTCTTCTTTCCAACAGACACTGGGAGACGAATTCACCTTTCAGCAGGACAATAACCTAAAACACAAGGCCAAATCTACACTGGAGTTGCTTACCAAGATGACATTGAATGTTCCGGAGTGGCCTAGTTACAGTTGTGACTTAAATTTGCTTGAAAATCTATGACAAGACTTTGCCCAACCCCACCGGGGTTGGGCAAATATTGTACAATCCTGTGTTCAAAGCTCTTAGAGACTGACCCAAAAAGACTCACAGCTGTAATCGCTGCCAAAGGTGTTTCTAACATTTATTGTCTCAAGGGGTGAATACTTATCTAATCAAGATAGTGTTTTATATTTCATAAATGTTTTATTAAATGTTAGATTTGTTCTTCCGCTTTCACATTAGAGTATTTTGTGTAGATTGTTGATCAAAAATGTAATCCATTTTAAATCCAGTTTGTAACTGGGTGCGATACTTTCTGAAGGCACTAGGTCTTAATTACACACAGCCCAGCCCAGTATGTGTCAGAAGGGATATGAGCAAACGACAGCTGACAGGAAAGCTAACTAATGGGGAAAATATACACCTAGAACCAGATTTCATTATGAAATTAATTCAATAGTGGGCTCCACTATGACATGTTAACGGATGTCTGTACATGTGCATACCGGTAGATAGACTGGTCTTGGTGTGCTAGCAGTGCAGGGTCTTTAAAATACGGAAATGTTATTTGATATAAGACAACATATTGTGGGCTAGTAATATACATGTTTTATATTATTCCTTACTCACTATGCCAATCCCATTAGACCAGGAGACTGCCATGAGATGCAATGTAGTGAGTGTGTCAGCAGCTATGGATGGCATTGGTAGACCTTCATGGGAGAGCTAAGAAGACACATCCTTCCTCCATCCTTCCTGCCATATACCTCCTGACAGTTTTATTAGCCTACAGTGTCATGGTACACCAGAAGTCCATTCATTTCCAATGGAACCCTGTGTTTACCTTGCAGCACTACATTGCAGAGGCAGTTGCAGTGCGTTCTGTGTGGTGCATAAGTTGAACTTTTGTCGGACGCTGCATGTGAGGGCTGGAAAGGCGTTGGAAACTGGAAATGTTTGATTTTGAGAAATACGTTGTGCCTTCATGTTTAGGAGCTGGAAAATCATTAGATGAATGGTTTCCAGCCTTAGCCACAAATGTATTTGCATTTTCAATAAACATTAGAAGAAATATAGCTTAAATGTTGTCAACAATCTAAGCTAACCCGGTCTGTTTTGCCCCATAGTTGCGCACACCTAGGTTTTGTTTCTAACAACCAACCAGTCTATGCACCACACATAACTCACTGCAACTACTGCTGCAACACAATGTTGCAAGGCAAAGGAAACATTCCATTGGAAATGAATGTACTTCTAGTGTGTACTTCTAGTGTGTACTAAAACGCAAACTGTATGTGTGATCTATGGGTTAGAACCTGGAGTCAGCCAGCAAAAAATAGTTTACCACAAGAGTTATTTCTGAGTCATTATGGCAATATGAGGCAATAACTGGTTAAGTTACAAAAATGAGTTTACAACAGAATGGAAAATGTTGCACTCAATGAATGAATCGTTACCCCTGACCAAACTCCCACACACAGCCTCTGATTGTTCAATGGTTTCGCGACCAGTACACTCAAAAAGTTCCTAATAAAACGGACAGTTGGTAGGATTTGTGTACCAAATGAAAACCCTTCATAACAAAAATTGGGGTAAGCACCTCGCGACTTACCTCCTACCTAAGTCACATTCGCAAAAAAGTTACTGTACTTTAACCATCATTCATTTTTAAAGTCAGCTCACGTCTATAGTTAAATGTTGTCTACAATGGCGTGCCAAAATGTATCTTATACCAACGTTTTGAATGGGCATATTAATCTGTATCGACAATACCATTAAACGACCAATATATTCAGTCATCCCCATTATTAGCTGACTAGCATTGCTAACTAAAGCAGAGTGAAAGACATAGAGGCTAAACCTTTCCGTTACAACCTTTACCATGCCAAGTGTCAGCCATCGCTTGCTGCTAGCTAACATTGCCTGTCAAATCCTAACCAACGTGTCTTTCAGTGTTAGAAGTTAGCTCGCTAACAAAAATACTATTCTCAGCTAAACAAGGTAATTTTCACATATTTACAAACGGTACAGGTATTTTATCCACTTCCTGCTTAGTTTAGTAGCTAGACTTCTTACCCCAACTCCGACTCACCTCCCGCTGCCCTGAGTGTGGACGTGCTGAGGTATGGATGCGCGTGCGTAAAATGATGTTTCATATTTCTCATGATGGCTCCACAAGAGACGGAAAAGGAAGCGAGACATCCCACTCCCTCAATTTTTGTGGTTCATATACAGTCAATGAACTAAGCAGACCAGACCCAGCTACGAATGCATTGATACCTATGGGAGAGCCACCCCCTTAAGCAGACCAGACATTTTTTTTAAGTGGTAAGGGAATATACGTTATTTATAATGAGGGATAACCTGGAGAAAATCGGATCTCTTTTAAATTAAAATGGATGGCTCTCCCTTCAGTAAAATATATAGTTTATTTCGAAACTACTTGAACGCTTGAAAAAAAAACAAGTGACCCTCTCCTATGCCCCAAATAATGATTAAAACATAAAGTGGATAGCAGAGAAAATGCCTACAGTTTATCCTCACACCTAGGACAGACCAGAGCCTTAGATATGCAGTTTTAGAAACTGTTCTTCGTTTTGAAAGCATTACATGGCAAAGTAGCTAGAAGGTTGTGGATTCGCAGACAAGGGTGAAAATAAATGCATTATCATAAAAGCACTGCATAAATCGATCATCTGTGGTCCGAGAAAAAAACGTTTTTTTATAAACATATTTCATTAAATTCTATGTATTTTTACATGACTTGAGACAAGTATAAACTTTTTTTAATACCACGACAGAGCATGGCGACGAATGAGTGCATGCTGCAGTACCGGAGACCTTTGGATTTCTATACAGGCTATTGTTAAAAAAGAGGATAGTCTACATTTGGAACAGTGCTAAAGTTGTCTATCAACTGTAAAAATTGAGAACAAAGCCATTCATTGTTTAATACAGTAGCAACATATCATCAGGTATGCGCTTTTTTTCATTTGGGAAACGATCATTTTCTAATTTATTATATTTTATTCCATGATATTGTTGTTACAAAATAGATACGTGTTGACTATGATTAGGGCATGGGAATATAAGAGCATTTGCTAGGCTAAATTAGCAAACTAGGCAAACATAGCTCACCACTTGATCCTCAAACCAAAGACTGGCCAAACTCGTGTTTCTAAAATAGAATTCAAAGGCATTGTAGAATGACTGTATAGCCTAGTGAGACATTTTTTCTTTTCATTATTATTTAATTCTAAGTTAAAAAAATATATATATATAAAATGTTAAAAAGCCTAAATGCTAAATGTATAGGTATGTTGTTGAAGTGTTATTGTTGATATATTATTGAAATGCTTAGAGCTCCTGCCAGCCTGTAGCGCCTCACAGCATGTTGTTTAATAGCCTGTTGAAATGTCGAACTTCAAATGAAGAAAAATTACTTCTCAAGCAGAGTAAATGTTTTATCTCCTCTTCGCAGGCTATAGAAGGTTGTCATAGAGACAAACCAACTATATCCCATATGCATCCGAGTCACGTCTTTCCCCGGCATTTTACAGCTTGTTTCAAGCATAAAGCATAGTAGACTGAAGCATCGTTATAAAACGCTTTATTTAATCAGGTCCATTTATTTATTTTTTTAATCTTAAGTTAACAAGGGCATTATACATTTTCTTTAACAAAAGCCACAATACCCCCACATACCCCCTCAATTCGAGCCCTGATTTTAACTTAACACACCAATCTCTTCACTGACACTGAGATATTTAAGAAGCGGTGATGGATGGATGGATGGATGGATGGATAGGACCGTTCCCTGGGGGGCCCCTGTGTTGCTCACTGCCCGTTCTGACACACAGCTCTGTAGTTGCACAAATTGTGGACTACAGGGTAGGTAGTCCGTAACCCAGGAGACGAAGGGTGCTTCCACTTTCATCCTCTTCATCTTCTCACCCAGTAGCAGGGGCTGAATGGTGTTGAAGGCACTGGAGAAGTCAAAAAACCTGCGTTGTCCAGGTGAGAGTAGGCCCTCTGCAGAAGGTAGATGATTGCACCATCCACCCCGATGTTGCGCTGATATGCGAACTGCAGGGGGTCCAGTGAAGTACACACCAGGGGTCTGAGGTGAGCGAGGACTAACCTTTCCAGGGTCTTCATGATGTGAGATGTTAGCGCTACAGGTCTGAAGTCATTCAGGACAGTTGGGTGCGCCTTCTTGGGCACTGGGACCAGGCAGGATGTTTTCCACAGCACAGGGACCCTTTCCAGGCTCAGGCTAAGGTTGAAGGGTCGCTAGAGTATTCCACACAGTTGGTCAGCACAGACCCTAAGCACCCTTGGGCTGATGCCATCAGGGCCAACCGCTTTCCACTGATGTAGTCTCTCCAGCGCTCTCTTTTTATTTTTTATTTTTTTACCTTTATTTAACCAGGTAGGCCAGTTGAGAACAAGTTCTCATTTACAACTGCGACCTGGCCAAGACAAAGCAAAGCAGCGCGACAAAAAACAACAACACAGAGTTACACATGGGATAAAAAAACATACAGTCAATAACACAATAGAAAATATATGTACAGTGTTTGCAAATGTAGTAAGATTAGGAAGGTAGGACAATAAATAGTGGCGAAATAATTACAAATTAGCATTAACACAGGACTGATAGATGTGCAGATGATGATGTGCAAGTAGAGATACTGGAGTGCAAATGAGCAAAAATAATAAATATGGGGATGAGGTAGTAGGGTGGGCTATTTACAGATGGGCTATGTACAGGTGCAGTGATTGGTAAGCTGCTCTGACAGCTGATGCTTAAAGTTATTGAGGGAGATGGTAGTCTCCAGCTTCAGTGATTTTTTTCAATTCGTTCCAGTCATTGGCAGCAGAGAACTGGAAGGAATGGCAGCCAAAGGAGGTGGTGGCTTTGGGGATGACCAGTGAAATTTACCTGCTGGAGCACATGCTACGGGTGGGTATTGCTATGGTGACCAGCGCGCTGAGATAAAGCAGGGATTTACCTAGCAAAGACTTATAGATGACCTGGAGCCAGTGGGTTTGGCGACGAGTATGTAGTGAGGGCCATCCAACGAGAGCTTACAGGTCATCTAGGCAGTGGTGGGTAGTATATGGGGCTTTGGTAACAAAACAGATGGCACTGTGATAGACTACATCCAATTTGCTGAGTAGAGTGTTGGAGGCTATTTTGTAAATTACATCGCCGAAGTCAAGGATCGGTAGGATAGTCAGTTTTACGAGGGCATGTTTGGCAGCATGAGTGAAGGAGGCTTTGTTGCGAAATAGGAAGCCGATTCTAGATTTAATTTTGGTTTGGAGATGCTTAATGTGTCTGGAAGGAGAGTTTACAGTCTAACCAGACGCCTAGGTATTTGTAGGTGTCCACGTATTCTAAGTCAGACCCGTCGAGAGTAGTGATGATAGTCCGGTGGGCGGGTGCAGGCAGTGTTCGATTGAAAAGCATGCATTTAGTTTTACTAGCATTTAAGAGCAGTTGGAGTCCATGGAAGGAGTGTTGTATGAAATTGAAGCTTCTTTGAAGGTTAGTTAACGCAAGGCTGTTAAGTCTGCCAATAAAAATGCAGTGATTGGCAGAGTCGAAAAGCCTTGGCCAGGTCGATAAAGACGGCTGCACAGTACTGTCTTTTATCAATGGTGGTTATGATATCGTTTAGTACCTTGAGCGTGGCTGAGGTCAACCCATGACCAGCTCGGAAACCAGATTGCATAGCAGAGAAGGTACGGTGGGATTCGAAGTGGTCAGTGATCTGTTTGTTAACTTGGCTTTCAAAGACTTTAGAAAGGCAGGGCAGGATGGATATAGGCCTGTAACAGTTTGGGTCTAGAGTGTCTCCTCCTTTGAACAGGGGGATGGCCGCAGCAGCTTTCCAATCTCTAGGGATCTCAGACGATACAAAAGAGAGGTTGAACAGGCTAGTAATAGGGGTGCAACAATTTCGGCAGATAATTTTAGAAAGAAGGTCCAGAATTTGCAGTTCTTTCAGAACATCAGCTATCTGGAATTGGGTGAAGGAGAAGCGGGGGGTGGCTTGGGCGTGTTGCTGCGGGGGGTACAGAGATATTGGCCGGGGTAGGGGTAGCCAGGTGGAAAGCATGGCCAGCCTTAGCAAAATGCTTATTGAAATGTTCGATTATCGTAAATTTATCGGTGGTGACACTGTTTCCTAGCCTCAATGCAGTGGGCAACTGGGAGGAGATTCTCTTATTCTCCATGGACTTTACATTGTCCCATAACTTTTTGGAATTAGTACTACAGGATGCAAATTTCTGTTTGAAAAAGCTAGCCTTTGCTTGACTGTGTATATTGGTTCCTGACTTCCCTGAAAAGTTTTATATCGCAGGGGCTATTCGATGCTAATGCAGTGCGCCACAGGATGTTTTTGTGTTGGTCAAGGGCAGTCAAGTCTGGGGTGAACCAAGGGCTATATCTGTTCTGAGTTCTACATTTTTTGAGTGGGGCATGCTTATTTAGGATGGTGAGGAAAGCACTTTTAAAGAACAACCAGGCATCCTCTACTGACGGGATGAGGTCAATATCCTTCCAGGATACCCGGGCCAAATCGATTAGAAAGGCCTGCTCAAATGTTTTAGGGAGTGTTTGACAGTGATAAGGGGTGGTCGTTTGACCGTGGACCCATTACGGACGCAGGCAATGAGGCAGTGATCGCTGAGATCCTGGTTGAAAACAGAGGAGCTGTATTTGGAGGGCAAGTTAGTCAGGATGATATCTATGATGGTGCCCATGTTTACGGATTTAGGGTTGTACCTGGTAGGTTCCTTGATAATTTGTGTGAGATTGAGGGCATCTAGCTTCGGCCGGGGTGTTAAGCAAATCCCAGTTTAAGTCACCTAACAGTACAAACTTTGAAGATAGATGGGGGGCAATCAATTCACATATGGTGTCCAGGGCACAGCTGGGGGCTGAGGGGGGTCTGTAACAGACGGCAACAGTAAAATACTTATTTCTGGAAAGGTGGATTTTTAGTAGTAGAACTGTTTGGGCACAGACCTGGACAGTATGACAGAACTCTGCAGGTTATCTCTGCAGTAGATTGCGACTCCGCCTCCTTTGGCAGTTCTATCTTGACGGGAAATATTGTAGTTGGGGTGGCCTTCCTAAGCCAGGATTCAGACACGGCTAGGACATCAGGGTTGGCAGAGTGTACTAAAGCAGTGAATATATCAAACTTAGGTAGTAGGCTTCTGATGTTAACATGCATGAAACCAAGGCTTTTGCGGTTACAGAAGTCAACAAATAAGAGCGCCTGGGGAATAGGTGTAGTACTGGGAGCTACAGGACCTGGGTTTACCTCAACATCACCAGAGGAACAAAGGAGGAGTAGGATAAGGGTACGGCTAAAGGCTTTAACAACTGGTCGTCTAGTGCGTTGGGTACAGAGAATAAAAGGAGCAGATTTCTGGGCGCGATAGAATAGATTGATGGCATAATGTACAGACAGGGATATGGTAGGATGAGAATTCAGTGGGGGTAAACCTAGGCATTGGCTAACGATGAGAGAGGTTGTATCTCTGGAGACACCAGTTAAGCCAGGTGAGGTCTCCGCGTGTGTGGGGGGTGGAACAAAGGAGCTATCTGAGGCATGTTGATCTGGGCCTGGGGGCGCTACAGTGGAATTGAACGATAAGGAATAAACTAAACAGCAACAGACACGGCATATTGAAATAAGAAAGAGGCATAAAACAAACACAGTTAATCAAGAGAGCTAAGACAACGACGGGTAAATGGCAATGAATAGACTGAGAAAAAGTTGGGAATAGGTGTGCCACACACAGGACCTGAGATTCGAAACTGAGGCTTAACAGATAAACAGAATGAGGTACCATGTAAGGGAACAGTCCAGCAGGCAATAGCTATGTAGCCGAGTAATCATAAGGTCCGATGAGCAGCAAAGAGGTGAGCCAGGGAGCAGTTCAGTGGACACACTTCTGGACAGTAGTGTTAGCCAAACAACAGCAGCCACTCGGTTGCAGCTAGCTAGCTGCGATGATCCGGTGTGATGGTCCTGTGATCCGGTGTGATGGTCCTGTGATTTCAGCAGAAATCCGGTGAAGTGGAAGGGAACGCAATCCGATATGCGCTTGGTTGGTGGTGAAAGCCAGCCCAGGTGGGGAGGTGGGGGGAAGGGGGGTGTTGAGGATCAGTCCAGAGGTTGGGGGAAGGGAGGTGTTGCAGATCAGTCCAGAGGGAGCGGGGGCAGAGGTGGGGAGGGGGTCACTGATTGTCTCAACAGAGGTGTTGTGAGCAAAGTGGGGGTGGGACAGCCGTGAGGGTGTGTGGACTGGGGAGCTGGAGGGGAGGTGGACAAGGCCATTATTGAACCTGTTAAAAAATTGGTTCAGCTCACTGGCTCTGTCCTGGGTCCCGTCCGTCTGCCCACTGTTTGGCTTTTTGAAGCCAGTGATATTTCTCATACCCTTCCACACCTCTCTCACCTGGCTCTGCTTCAGCTTGTCCTCCAAGGGAGGGATACTAGTCAGTTGTACAACTGAATGCATTGAACTGAAATGTGTCTTCCGCGTTTAACCAAACCCCTCTGAATCAGAGAGGTGCGAGGGGCTGCCTAATCGACATACACGCTATGGATAGTAGACTATAATTTTGTCTGTCAAACAGGTAGACCTACTTCTTATTTCTTGAATAGGAAGATATAGGCTCCAACACAAATAAGCCTTCTTGTTGTTAGCCTAAAGTCAAATTAAAATAAAGACTGTTTAAATGAATTAGCTCTTCTCAAATTAGCCTACTTTCAGAAACCATGCGCTGTCCATCTCAGCGGCTGCCGCTTCATAGTAATGTATGTAGATTATTTGAATATGGCTTATTGTGAGGTCAATAACTCTGATAAATACCTTCATTTTGGGCAACGAAACATATTGTTTTTAATCAAATTAGTTATACCATCAGCAAGGTTACCTCCGGCCCTCCTTTTCATTTTCATGCTCTCCCTCTGAAGCTGAACAGGACATCAGTAGGCCTAGTCCATGTGCACAGGTATATCATTTTTTGGACAAATTGACATGCCTGCTGAAGTACCACCATACACAGCACAGCCATCAGTTAGGCACAAAAGGGTTTACCGCCAGAGCGTGCAGGCTGGGGTTTATGTTTGGGAACGACTATCCAATGTAGTGTGTAATGCAGTGTAGCCTAGTTTTATATACACCATCCCAAAAGCGCAAAAACGGGAAGGAAGTACATTTTCTTAGAAATATAACTTTGTATAGTCTAGGCCTATAACTTATATTATAGGCCACCCTTTCTCAAACGTTTTTAACGTTTTTGTCCCAGGGACACCACAGAGGTGTCAAGGTGTTTTCAACAGCCAGTCTGTTGCGTTATTTTGATTTTTTTGCAGCAAGAGAAGAGAAGCTGGTCTCACATAAGTAGGTAGAATGATGCTCAGATGTGACCCCATCAATTTACGCATGTGATCCATGTCTACATCACCCACGTCAACCAGAGTTTACAATAGAGGGAACATATCGAAAATACCTATATCCCCTCGGTCTCTCCAGATGCCCAGCTTTGTCACTTGCAAATCCCTGCATGGATAGGTTGAGCAGCAGTCTAGTCCATAGGCCTACAGACCGGATACAACGGTAATAATAGATGTTCAGTTATGCACTAGTTCAGAACACAGAATTTTTCACCTGTGGTTCTATTCTGAGGCAATTCTTTGCAACAAAGGAATTAACATATGTTGTGAATATATACAAGAAGCTGGCATTTGAAATTTCATTTGTCTAATCTAATTGGATTGCAAACCAATTTGATGTGCAGGCTCAGTCTAAAACCTACATGTGATTTAATATCATCTGACATATCCTGGATTCTACACATGACAGTGTCATTGGAAAGTGGGATTTCACTGATCTTTGTAGCAGCAGTTGGGCCTAAAACCTCTCGGCAAGCATCCAAGATTGAGGGATTGACCAGCTTTTCAACTATAGTGAAAGGCGCCTGGCACATGGAAATGTTATGAGAGAGTAAGTATGAAGCCTTCCGTAAACTCTCGTTATGTGTGAAATTATTGTACAGCATTTCTGTTTGGTTGGTCATCTTTATTTGTAAAAATAAAAAAATGCAGGTTTATCCTTGAGATGTGGATACTTTGTTTCTAAATGTCTGTTCTGAGGCAAGTCTGACATCACACAGACGGTTATGGCGAGCAGCTGTTATTTAAAACAAATCCAGGGAGAGAGAGAGGCTGCCCAGCAGGGCTAGCTTTTGTGTGTGTGTGTTTGGTGTTGCTATACTTAGTCATGGCAACACAATTTGTTTACTGCTGCATGCAGTAGCGATTTTAGCATGTACATCTTGGTGGGGCAAACTCCTACACAACAGCCACTACACAACAAAAAGCAACACTAAACAATACATGAATTGCACTATAACGGTGACAAACGGTGCCCACAAACTGTTTGGGCCTACATAAAGCTGTACCAACAGCAGTCCCAACACCTTACCACTGCTACACCTGGCTATCAGCCGAGCCTTGTCTGGAAGTGAAACAGTTCATTTAGCCTCATTTACTGCCTTTAAAAAAAACATCTGATATGGCTGACTTGCTTAAGCAAATGTGGTTTCAACTGACAATTGAGATGTACAAACTATGGCATAAGGGGCCGACGAGTGGATAAGAGGAAATTCGTAATTTCAATGAAGACATTAATGAGCGAGCTAGGATGGGCGTAGTCAATACAACTAGTTGTTCAGCACTTTTGAAATGTACAGCGACAGAATTCAGAACATGGGTCGTTGTTACAGTGTTCTCCCTGTACACCAAGTCAGAACCGTAGGATAAATAAAGGGGGCATATAAGTAGACAATGAAAGCTCTTACAATATTCAATGATGAGATTTCTCAAAAACAGGCTATAGGCTAAATGTGCACCACCGAGTCAGAACAGTAGGCTAACTTATGAGGGGAAAAGGGACCAAATTATTAGGATGAGGCACATGGGTTACTAACAGCTTACTACACAACATATACTTAGTATTACTTTCTTAGCTATAGTATACATACAGCGGGTGAAATATTTTTCTCAGTAAATATATTTCCAAAGGTGCTATTGACATGAAGGTTTCACCAGATGTTGGTAACAACCCAAGTAATCCATACATACAAAGAAACCAAAACAAATAAGTTCAGAAATTAAGTAATGTGTAATAATGTGAAATGACACAGGGAAAAAGTATTGAACACATGAAGAAAGGGAGGTTCAAAAAGGCATGGAAAGCCAAGACAACAGCTGAAAACTATCAGTAATTAAAAAGCAATCCAGCCCCCTGTCAGTGCAAATTAATATCAACTGGTTCAGTCCCAACTGATGGCCTACAAAAAGGTCTCATTGCCAAGGTGTCACACAAGACACATCTCATGATAGGTAAAAGCAAAGAGCTGTCTCAAGACATTCGCAACCTAATTGTTGCAAAACATAATGATGGCATTGGTTATAGGCGCATTTCTAAGCTTCTGAATGTTCCAGTGAGCACTGTTGGGGCCATAATACGGAAGTGGAAAGACAATCATTTCACCATAAATTTGCCTCGACCAGGTGCTCCTCGTAAATTTGCCCATTCATCCTTCCTTCAATTTGCCCATTCATCCTTCCTTCAATTACCTTGGCAATGAGACCTTTTTGTAGGCCATCAGTTGGGACTGAACCAGCTGATATTAATTTGCACTGACAGGGGGCTGGATTGCTTTTTAATTACTGATAGTTTTCAGCTGTTGTCTTGGCTTTCCATGCCTTTTTGAACCTCCCTTTCTTCATGTGTTCAATACTTTTTCCCTGTGTCATTTCACATTATTACACATAACTTAATTTCTGAACTTATTTACTTGGGTTGTTACCAACATCTGGTAAAACTTTCATGTCAATAGCACCTTTGGAAATATATTTACTGAGAAAAATGGTGACGTGTTCAATACTTATTTCACCCGATGTATCTCCCTGGCATTTTACATCATTTATGCAGCAGCATACAAGATATTTTTGGACTCACCTTGTGAGTCCGGTTTCTAACAGTGAATTGCAAAAATTCTTTGGTTATGTAAACCCACAGTTTCATCAGTTGTCCGGGTGGCTGGTCTCAGACGATCCCGCAGGTGAATAAGCTGGATGTGGAGGTCCTGGGCTGGCGTGGTTACATATGGTTCGGCAGTTGTAAGGCCAGTTGGATGTACTGCCAAATTCTCAAAAAAAAACTTGAGGCGGCATATGGTAGAGAAATTAACATTACATTCTCTGGCAACAGCTATGCTTTAGGCACTTTTCACTAACGTTTGTCATCATGACTGTGTGGTGTTCTGTGCCTGGCTGTGCTAATTACAAACAAGCACAAAAAGGAGTCTTTCACTGTTTTACCTACCGGAGATTGACCCTGATGCTGCCAGTGGTTTGAGGCTATCAATAATCATGCTTATGGTGACCAAAGATTATCCAAAACATTTTTAGGCTGAACTGATGGGGAATCCATTTCGATATCAGCTGAGAAGTGATGCGATACTATAGATTGTTTCCTTCACAACAAAACCGAATAGTCTCGGTCAGAAGTAACGTATCGTTAGCTAGTTTGGGGCGATCCTGGAACCTGCTGGGCGTTCCTTTCCCAGTGCTCACAATTTTTTTTGCTACAATCGTCTTCCTTTCCATCGGACCGATCGAAGATAGCGTATTTGATTAATGTCCGGAAGGGCGCTTTCCTGGGCGAAGGCTGTATGGGAGCAGCAATCCACTGTGTGCCATCGCCTGGAGGATTTCATGGCTGAGGTGAGGAAGGTATTAGATTCTCCGGTGCCCGAGAAGAGAGAGTTACCATGTGAATCATTGCGACGGGTGAGTCAGTCCCTTCGGAGCCTATGCAATTGGGAAGGGCACAAGTACTCTGGTGAGCCAGAATGGGGATTCACTATTCCCATCAGCCGCACTCCCCTTTTTGTGATCCTGCTGTGGGGAGACCAGTCTATGTCTCTCCAGGTGCTCATTGACTCTGGGGCAGATTAGAGTTTTATGGATGCTACCCTAGTTTCTGAATTAGGTATGGACAAGACCCTGTGTCCGTGCATTGACTATCTTAATGACATTACGATCAAGAATCGTTACCCCCTACCACTCCTCTCCTCGGCTTTCAAACCTCTCCAGGGGGCCACCATCTTTTCCAAGCTGGACCTTCGGAATGCCTACCACCTGGTTCGGATACGTGGAGGAGATTAGTGGAAGACAGCCTTCAACACCGCCAGTGGTCATTATGAGTACCTGGTCATGCCGTTTGGACTCACCAACACCCCCGCTGTCTTCCAGGCCTAGGTAAATGCTGTGCTCCGAGACATGTTAAATCACTTTGTGTTTGTCTACCTCGACGACATCCTGTACTTTTCCCGTTCCCCTCGAGAACACATCCTCCACGTTTGACAAGTACTTTAGTCCTTTTGGAGAAGTCCTCCAAGTCCTCTTGGAGAACCAGTCGCTGAAGGTAATGTCCAGATGGGTCCCGAATAGGCAGTGGTGGATTGGTCCCAACCTAGATCCAGGGTACACCTACAACGTTTCCCGGGGTATGCCAATTTCTACCGCCGGTTAATTCGGGGCTACAGCACCGTGGCGGCTCCCCTCTCTGCACTCACCTCTCCCAAAGTACCGTTCACCTGGTCCCCAGCTTCACCCGATTTAATATCACCATTTCCTACCGCCCTGGATCTAAGAATGTGAAACCTGGCGCCCTCTCTCGTCTATACAGTTCCGCTGCCACACCCTCTGTCTCCAAGACCATTGGCCCTACTTCATGCCTTGCAGATTCAGTGGGCTGGGGAATTGAGACCCTGGTCCGTGAGGCCCAAAGTTCCCAGCCTGAATCTGAAGGGGGCACAGCTAACCGGTTGTTTGTCCCTAACTCTGTCCAGTCCTGGGTCCTGGATTGGGCTCATGCCTCCAGGCTGACCTGTCATCCAGGCTCCCGTCGAACCCTAGCCTGCCTCCGTCAGCGGTGCTGGTGGCCCACAATGGTTCCTGTAGTCTCTGCCTTCGTCGCCGTGTGCACTGTGTGTGCCCAGAACAAAACTCAGCAGCAAGCTCCGTCTGGCCTCCTTCAGCCACTATCTGTCCCTCATCGTCCCTGGTTCCATATCTCCCTGGACTTTGTCACTGGGCTCCCTCCGTCTGATGGCAACACCGTCATTCTAACTGTTGTGGATCGGCCGCCCATCTCATCCCTCTCCCCAAACTACCCTCTGCTAAAGAGACAGCCCAACTCACGTCTTCCGGGTCCATGGACTCCCGGTGGACATGGTCTCTGACCGGGGTCCTCAGTTCTCAGCTCAGTTCTGGAAGGCATTCTGCACCGTTATTGGGTCGTCGGCCACCCTGAGGACCTGGAAACCACCCTGAGATGCCTCGCCTCGACCAATCCTACTACCTGGAGCCAACAACTGGTCTGGGTGGAATATGCCCTGAACACCCTTCCCTGTTCGGGCTACTGGACTCTCACCCCATGGAACACTCCAAGGGGATCAGCCTCCGCTCTTCCCAGAGCAAGAGCAGGAGGTCAACAGGCCCACCTCTCCTCCCCGTGTCATCGATGGCCACCCGGCATACACAGTGAGACGCCTCCTAGGTGTTTGACCACGGGGCAGGGGTTTCCAGTACCTGGTTGACTGGGAGGGTTACTGTCTGGAGGAGAGGTGCTGGGTCCCCGCATTCTGGGTTCAGCAGTCATCGCCGACTTCCACCGCCGATACCCCGGTCAACCAGGTATGCGCCCAGGTAGGAGGGGGGGGGGTACTGTCACACCCTGATCTGTTTCACCTGTCCTTGTGCTTGTCTCCACTCCGTCTAGGTGTCGCTCATCATCCCCTGTGTATTTCTACCTGTGTTTTCTGTCTCTCTCTGTGCCAGTTCGTCTTGTCTTGCCAAGTCAACCAGCGTGTTTTCCTAGTTCCTGTTGTTCCTAGTCTCTATCGTTCTAGTCCTCCCGGTTCTGATCCTCTGCCTGCCTTGACACCGAACCCGCCTGTCTGACCTTTCTGTCTGCCCTGACCTCGAGCCTGCCTGCCACCTTGTACCGTTTTAGACTCAGCCCTGGTTATTGGACCCTTACCTACCCAGACCACAAGACTGCCTGTTCCACTGTACTGTTCGGACTCTGATCTGGTTGATGAACTCTTGCCTGTCACTGACCTGCCCTTTGTCTATTCCCTATACTGTAATAAATATCGGAGCTCTAACCATCTGCCTCCTGTGTCTGCATCTGGGTCTCGCCTTGTGTCGTTATAAGGTGGTAAAGAATCTGATTCCACCAGCAGGTGCTTCCAACCCCTAGCTCTGCACAAGGTGAAGGTAATATTTACAAGCTGACGGCTAAGATAGCTCAATTTACAGTAAGCATAGCTTAAACATGTGTTTGTGTTAGGGGTTACAGTTGGTTAGAGATAGCCCGAGGACCACCTTCCAGACCATGTAATCAATTTAGTCTAACTGTCTTCTCTTTTTACCTTTTGTCTTTGTAAAACTCAGGTTATCTGGAATCCTTCTACAGTGCCATGCTGAAATATACCTATACCTCAAACCAGCTGCATTGGGTACACAAGCACGATGGAGCCAGACACACCTTGCAGTTATGAAACCAGCACGGGACACTGAAAGCTAGAACATCAACAATGTAATGACACAACCACCTCATTCTTTTCTCTGCCGTTTCTCATGTCTACAAAAATCCCCCTGCCAAGGGCTACTATTGAAAAGAATAATCTGTCAAAGTCAGTGGACTGGCAGACAGGTCTTTGAGATGAGGAAGGGGTTTTTGCTTGTGCAGTGTTGTGCTTACAGACAGTACATTTATTGTTGTGTATGAGAGCAATTGAGAGGTGCCATTTCTTCTCACTCTCCCATACACAACAATATCCACTGGGCACTGACGTCAATTCAATGTCTATTCCACCTTGGTTCAATGTAATTTTGTTGAAATTATGTGGAAACAATGTTGATTCAACCAGTGTGTGCCCAGTGGGTACATACTGTACTGTGTTAGAACTACCCTCTTAAGTCACCTTCTGCAGCCCCCCAGCCAATTCACTTTGCTGACTGATCTTGCCTCTCAAAAGCAGCTCCCAATGTCTCTCATTGTCCCTAAACAATACACTAGCCTGTCTCTAAACACTTAAGTCCAGGAGATGTGCAGTACCAGCAAATCTTCTACAAGAGGTCCAAACAGTTGGTGGTTATAAAGGTCTACGGGCCCTGCACTCACCACTTCCGACAGAGTCTTATCCAGCTGTTCTTACACCACAGACAGTACAAGACCATTCGCCACAAGCAGAAACAGTCTCAGCTTCTCAAGCCCACCATGCCAAACACCATTCCTGTATACTGAAGCCGGATAAAGCACAAGACCATGTAGAACCACCATAAAATAAATATGGATATTTTCTATCAATCTTCTACATTTGTCTGCCTTTATCGATTCACAGAATATATTTATACTACCTGCACAGGGGTCTGTAGCATCAAATAAACATTTAGATACAGTTGAAGTCGGAAGTTTACATAAACCTTAGCCAAATACATTTAAACTCAGTTTTTCACCATTCCTGACATTCAATCCTAGTAAAAATTCCCTGTCTTAGGTCAGTTAGGATCACCACTTTATTGTAAGTATGTGAAATGTCAGAATGATAGTAGAGAGAATTATATATTTCAGCTTTTATTTCTTTCATCACCTTCCCAGTGGGTCAGACGTTTACATACATTCAATTAGTATTTGGTAGCATTGCCTTTAAATTGTTTAACTTGGGTCAAACGTTTTGGGTAGCCTTCCACAAGCTTCCCACAATACGTTGGGTGAATTTTGGCCCATTCCTCCTGACAGAACTGGTGTAACTGAGTCAGGTTTGCAGGCCTCCTTGCTCGCACATGCTTTTTCAGTTCTGCCCACAAATGTTCTATAGGATTGAGGTCAGGGCTTTGTGATGGCCACTCCAATACCTTGACTTTGTTGTCCTTAAGCCATTTTGCCACAACTTTGGAAGTATGCTTGGGGTCATTGTCCATTTGGAAGACCCATTTGCGACCAAGCTTTAACTTCCTGACTGATGTCTTGAGATGTTGCTTCAATATATACACATAATTTTCCTTCCTCATGATGCCATCTATTTTGTGAAGTGCACCAGTCCCTCCTGCAGCAAAGCACCTCCACAACATGATGCTGCCACCCCCATGCTTCACGATTTGAATGGTGTTCTTTGGCTTGCAAGCCTCCCCCTTTTTCCTCCAAACATAACGATGGTCATTATGGCCAAACAGTTCTATTTTTGTTTCATCAGACCAGAGGACATTTCTCCAAAAAGTATGATCTTTGTCCCCATGTGCAGTTGCAAACCGTAGTCTGACTTTTTTATGGCGGTTTTGGAGCAGTGGCTTCTTCCTTGCTGAGCGGCCTTTCAGGTTATGTCGATATAGAACTTGTTTTACTGTTGATATAGATACTTTTGTACCCGTTTCCTCCAGCATCTTCACATGGTCCTTTGCTTTTGTTCTGGGATTGATTTGCACCAAAGTACGTTCATCTCTAGGAGACAGAACACGTCTCCTTCCTGAGCGGTATGACGGCTGCGTGGTCCCATGGTGTTTATACTTGCGTACTATTGTTTGTACAGATGAACATGGTACCTTCGGCGTTTGGATATTGCTCCCAAGGATGAACCAGACATTCTTACGTCTTGGCTGATTTATTTTGATTTTCCGATGATGTCGAGCAAAGAGGCACCGAGTTTGAAGGTAGGCCTTGAAATACATCCACAGGTACACCTCCAATTGACGCAAATTGTCAATTAGCATATCAGAACCTTCTAAAGCATCATTTTCTGGAATTTTCCAAGCTGTTTAAAGGCAGACAGCTTAGTGTATGTAAACTTCTGACCCACTGGAATTGTGATATAGTCAATTATAAGTGAAATAATCTGTCTGTAAACAATTGTTGGAAGAATGACTTGTGTCATGCACAAAGTAACCGACTTGCCAAAACTATAGTTTGTTAACACGAAATCTGTGGAGTGGTTGAAAAATGAGTTTTAATCACTTCAACCTAAGTGTATGTAAACTTCCGACTTCAACTGTATATCCAAAGAATGTTTATTTGTCAAATTCAGTTCAATGTCTCTCAGGTGTAGTAAAGTGCAGCGAACTGTTGATCGGCAGATGATGAGAGGTGGTCATGATGAAATTGCCATTCACAAAGAAACATACAGTACGAAAATACAGTATGATCAGTGAATTCAAGTTCAGGGAATACTTGTACAGCTATGTGTGTTGTGTGTGAGTGTCTGAGGTGTAAAGTGCAGACATCTGTTGATCAGAAAATGATGGGAGGGGTGTTGTCATGAGCAAACTGCCATTCAGCTCTTCTTGAGTCATCTGCTGCTTGAAATCCAGCAAAATGTCCAATCCATCAAGAGGGATACAATTAACGGGATACAGTTCTGCTCCAATGACACACAATTATTTTTCTTTCCATCTAGAATCCACTCCAGGAACAAGCCCAGTCAACTTGCTCAAGGACACATCGACAGGTTTTTTTCACATTGTCGGCTCGGGTATGCCCCTTAGTTCCAGTGAAAGGAAATCTTAATGCTACAGCATACAATGACATTCTAGACGATTCTGTGCTTCCAACTTTGTGGCAATAATTTCGGGAAGGCCCTTTCCTGTTTCAGCATGACAATGCCCCTTGCACAAAGCAAGGTCCATATAGAAATGGTTTGTTGAAATCAGTGTGGAAGAACTTGACTGGCTGACAGAGCCCTGACCTCAACCCCATCGGATACCTTTGGGATGAATTGGAACACTGACTGCAAGCCAGGCCTAATCGCCCATAATCAGTGCCCGACCTCACTAATGCTCTTGTGTTGAATGGAAGCAAGTCCCTGCAGCAATGTTTCAACATCTAGTAGAAATCATTCCCAGAAGAACTGAGGCTGTTATAGCAGCAAAGGGGGACCAACTCTATATTAATGCCTATGATTTTGGAATGAGATGTTTGGCGAGCAGGTGTCCACATACTTTTGGTCATGTAGTGTATACGTCATAGTTCAAATCCACAGTTATTTTCTTGACAAGTTCTCATACATTTGTCAGGGGATATTGACTGTGCTTTTGCCTGACGACTCAAACTGACTTATTTCGCTGCTCTATGTGGCGTAGCGTTTGGCAAGTCGTTTGGGTAGCAGATAAACTAATAATTTTCGTAGCAGGGAACTGTACTGCTCTTCTTGCCGTGGATAAACCATGGTCAGAGGAGAATAAATGGAGCAAGCGTGACCCCTGCTGTTCAGATATAGTAATACAAACATATGAAGCGGTACCACGAACTGTGGTGTGGATTATAATTTGCTGACTGTCTTGTACGAGTACACATTGCTACAGTTATATCGATATTTAAACGACGAAGTGTTCAAACATTTGTGTGTAGACTGTATAAACACTTTCTTGTTCTGGAATAAAGGTGGTTTTTGGGGGCGTTTCCTATTGTCTGTCAGCAGCTTTGATAGGTTCATATTGCGTTCTGTAGTGTAGCCATTGGCTCTGGCTACTAATCTTTCCTTGACATGCAAACCAACAACAAGGCACAAAGATAGCTAGGGCAAAGAACCACTGAAACTGAAAGTATGGATTCCACTCCGGTAAGTTGCAACTGGCCAACTCGTTAAATACTTTAAATTCTAAAGAATAACCGTTATCACGTAGACAACTAAGATACGTTGGTACAGTAGTAACTAACTAGTTAGCTAGCAAACTGGGTACGTTTGCTAGCTACGTTATCTACTGTACCTAGCACATCCTCCATTGTAAATTCCCGTAGCAGTAACGTTAGTTCGTTTGCGAATAGGCTAGCTAGCTACCGTTAGTTTTCTGCATTACGATACATAGGGCCCTGTTTAGGTTATAGTGAGCTAAAATAAAATACCCGGACTTTGAACGTTTCCCTGGAGAACGGGAGGTCAGAGTGTCATCATGACACGTCGAAGTTTCTAGCCTAGAGTAGAGGTCCTAGACTATAGCAAAGATTTTTATAACTAGACTAAGATAGACCATAGCCTGTCGTTTCCAATAGGAACACATTAGTTAAAGTGGGCAGAACAAGCAAGGAGGTGGGCCGAGCCAAGCACGAATTACCGATATCCTATCTAGCAGCATCTGTATATTTCCGTTAGGGAACGGAAATATATACGAAAACTGTATTGAGATCAAATTCTTAATCGATGAGAAACTTTGCAGAATGTCGGCCAAAATCCATCTTGTTCCATCTTCTCCCACTGCCAGCCAGTGGGTTTCCTCTCAATACCATATTTGTTAGTGAGTGGAAACGCTAAGCGGATGCTTCACATTCATACATCCGGTGAAATATCTGGCTCATTGTTCGATCTGTGACTATACTTTATTAATTGGCACTGGAAGTACAAAACAGCTAGCTAGATACAGCTAAGCTAGCCAGCTAGTTGAAAATACATATGAAATGGTTGAGTTTTATCAGACCTAGAAAACAAGCTTGTATGACAAAACAGCATTTCCCTATAATGTCTAATCTCTAGACTAGCTAGCGTCAATCAGCTGCTGCCTTTGGTCAAACTTGCACTTTGTTGTCAGAGCAAAACAATCACTCCACTCATCAGTCACACTTCACTTCATTCAGGCATGATTGATTGTCTTTGTGGGGCATCTTCTGATTGATCTGCTCAGACACCAGGGGCACCCTTTGCACAGCCGCTTTTGTGTTCGGCATAAGTTGGTTTGTGTATAGACTCGCCGTTTCAGTGACTTTTCATGTTTGTCAACCCACCCCTTTGGCCTTGTGTTGCAGACTATCGGAGAGTTGTTCCATACCCTGTGTGAGATGGGCTTCACTGAGGAGCAGATCCAGTCTGCTGTGCAGGCAGGACACTTCTCTGTGCCTGATGCAGCTGAATGGTGAGTCCTCCCAAACCATAACCCTTAAATAGACAGGCAAGGAACTATGTTTTCCGATATCAAAACAGGAGGGGTAACTGACAAGTGTTGTCAATTACTGAACATGTCAAATATTTAATGTTTTTTTCCCCCATCTTTTTTTCTATGTGTTTACGGCAGGCTTTTACAAGGTGAAAATCTGAGGCACAAGCTGGTCAAAAATCCATCTCAGCCAGTTTCAACGGCATTCGCTGCATTCAACCCTCCCAAAGATGCGGGGAGCTCTTGCCCCCCAAGCACATCACACTCGCCCAATGACAGTAGAGGTGTGACACACCATTATGATATTTCATCAGACATTTGTTTTCCATGGTTGATTGCATACTGTAATGGCCCTATGTCTGTTTGTGCACAATTGACCACTTGTGTTGTCTTTTGCCTCTTTTGTACAAATCAAATACTTGTCTTGTAAAACTTGGAGCAGTGAGTGGCTTTGCCTTGTTTCCAGTTGAAGATACAGGGGAACTGTGTACAGGACATAAGTCCTAATTTGCAGTAAATTATCCAAGCTTTTTTGTTTCCAAGCACTTCTCCCTCCCTCATAATCTTCCAAGAATGCTTATTTGTTATAACACAGTGACGACATTGGTTACATTTCAGTATGTGAAGTCTTAGTGGCCTTTGACCTATTGACCTATTGCCATCTTGCTCATGGAGGAGTTTTTGGAAACATTGCATGCATAGTTTTAGCTACTCTAGGAAGTGACATTGCAGTCTAACTCTGCTGCCCCCCTTTCATGTAGTATCTCAAGTTGAAGGCCGACCGGGGTACTGTAGGCTGGTGGTAGCAACTCAATTAGCCTTAACTTCTTCAGTGCGCGATTTTAAAATAATCGGTTCAAGGACATACATCTGGTGTGGTAAAAGGAATGATTGGTTCTATGATTGTGTAAAATAAAATATATATATTTTTTACACTAATATTGACCATGAATATTGTCATTTTCCCATTCACCATTATGGTAGTTTCCTACTTTCTGGAAACGTCCTACAGTACCACGTTCGGCCTTGAACTTTGTCTTCAATGAGAGGGGGCAGTGGCGGCAGGTAGCCTAGTGGTTAGCGCGTTGGGACAGTAAGCTAAAGGTTGCTTGTTGGAACCCCGACCCGGCAGGTTGGAAAAATCTGCCGTTCTGTCCTCGAGCAAGGCAGTTAACCCCCACAACAACTGCTCGTCGAGTGCCGATGACGTGGATGTTGATTAAGGCAGCCCCCGCACCTCTCTGATTCGGAGGTTTAAATGAGAAAGGCACATTTCGGTTGAATCCATTCAGTTGTGCAACTGTCTAGGTATCCCCTTTCCCAGTCGTTCTCCCCTGCCTCAGACACATTCCTGGCTTGAAATTGTAGCCTTAAATATATATATTACTTAACTGAAGTTTTGGCCTAAACACCAACCTACTCCGGACATAGCATAGTAACTATTTCTTTGACCCTTTATTTCAGCACATTGACCTTTTGTGTTTCTAATGTTGTGTGTCTTTAGTTCTGGGACCCCAGCAGCCCACCAGCCCATCCACAGACCCCCCACCGCTGGAGTCCCGTATCAGGCAGGACAAGAGTGACTTCCAGGAGCAGCAGAGGATGCGTGTGGCCAACGAGGCCAGGAACGAGAGGAGGCAGAAGAAACAGGTCTGCAGCACCTGCCTGATGGATCAGCTGAAACGCACTGAGCACACACACACAGACACACCCAGCATAGCCACAGGGGTTTCGACACGCTAGTCTAACATACTGCAGTGCAAACTGCCTAGTGACACAATTGACACTGAAGATTGGTTTATTGAAATTATTGAGACTATATATTCAGCTCTTTTGCAAAAAAAGTGACACTTCAGACATGGCATCCCTGTGACGTATGTGTTGTTACCTCAGGAGCGTGAGTTGGTGCTGAAGCGTATTGCTGAGGACCGGAGGAGCTTACAGGAGAAGAAGACCCAGCCGAGCACCCCCACTGAGACCACGTCCCTCCCTGGCAGCAGCCAAGGCCAGAGGCTGGGGGGTATGGTCCAGACTAGTGTAGACAACAACTGCATCCTCATGGTGAGACTGAAGCCTCCTCTGGCAATGTTTGCATACAGTGCTCTCAGAAAGTATTCACACCCCTTGACTTTTTCCACATTTTGTTGTTACAGCCTGAATTGAAAATTGATTACATTTAGATTCGTTTTTTGTCACTGGTCTACACACAATACTCCATAATGTCAAAGTATAATTTTTTTTTGTTGTTGAAATTTCTACAAATTAATTAAAAATGAAAAGCTGAAATGTCTTGGATTCAATAAGTATTCAAACCCTTTGTTATGGCAAGCCTAAATAAGTTCAGGAGTAAACGTGCTTAATAAGTTACATGGACTGCAATAATAGTGTTTAACATGATTTTTTAATGACTACCTAATTTCTATACCCTACACATACATTTATCTGTAAGGTCCATAAGTCGAGCATTTAATTTTAAACACAGATTCAACCACAAAGACCAGGTACATTTTCCAATGCCTTGCAAAGAAGGGCACCTATTGGTAGATGGGTAAAAAAATAAAATAAAAGCAGACTTTGAGTATGGTGAAGTTGTTAATTACACTTTGGATGGTGTATCAATACACCCGGTCACTACAAAGATACAGGCGTCCTTCCTAACTCAGTTGCCGGAGAGGAAGGAACCACTCTGGGATTTCAACTTGAGGCCAATGGTGACTTAAAACAGTTACAGAGTTTAATGGTTGTGATAGGAGAAAACTGAGGATGGATCAAGAACATTGTAGTTACTCCACAATACTAACCTAATTGACAGAGTGAAAAGAAAGAAGCCTTGATAGAATAAAAATATTCCAAACCATGCATCCTGTTTGCAACAAGGCACTAAAGTAATATTGCAAAAAATGTGGCAAAGCAATTCACTTTTTGTCCTGAATACAAAGTGTTATGTTTGGGGCAAATACAATACAAAACATTATTGAGTACCACTCTCCATATTTCCAAGCATAGTGGTGACTGCATGATGTTATGGGTATGCCTGTAATTGTTAAGGACTGGGGAGTTTTTCAGGATAAAAAGAAACATAATGGAGCTAAGCACAGGCAAAATACTAGAGGAAAACCTGGTTCAGGTTGCTTTCTACCAGACACTAGGAGACCTTTCAGCAGTACAATAACCTAAATCTACACTTGAGTGGCCAAGTTACAGTTTTGACTTAAATCTACTCAAATCTATGGCTAGACCTGAAAATGATCAACAACCAATTTGACAAAGCTTGAAGAATTTTGAAAAGAGTATTGGGCAAATGTTTCACAATCCAGGTGTGGAAAGTTCTTAGAGACTTACCCAGAAAGGCTCAGCTGTAATCGCTGCCAAAGGTGCTTCTACAAAGTATTGACTCCGGGTTAGATATTTCTGTATTTCATTCTCAATACATTTGAAGAAAACAAATCTAAACATGTTTTCACTTTGTCATTATGGGGTATTGTGTGTAGATGGGTGAGAAGAAAAATCAAATAAGTCAAGGGGTATGAATACTTTCTGAAGCAGCATTGGCAGGGCTCTAAAGTGTGACCATTTTGGTCGCATATGCTCATAAATATTTAGCCGTACGACCTGGAGCCCCAGTGTGCCTAGAAAAACAATCACCCAGATAATAATTGTTGTGATGATTAGGCTTCACTGTACCGTTGTTCCCTATTGATTATCTTCATCATGATACGCATAAAAAAGAATGGAAATCTATATTTTCAATAGCATGTGAGTCTCATGTTCATATTTCTCAACCTCCGCAGGCATTTGGAGTTGCCTAGATGTCAGTCAATAGCAAAATAATACACTTATTGATTCAAGCTTACATTATAGCATGCTAAATGTTTCTGATATGTGATAGCTGAGCAAACTAATATATGAGCTGCACCTCCACTTATTTTCCCAGCCAGAGGTCAATTAACCGAAAACATTGGGATTTAGTTAAACAAAATAACATTGATTCATTACCAGACAAGTCACAGGATTTTGGTTTGGAGTAGCCTAGGCTATTACGCGACTGAAGATAATCCACTAACGTTAGGCTACATAACATGCTAGCAACATTTACTGATCAGTGCTGCTAATGCATGAGCGAACAAGAAATAATGATCATAAGCACTCGTCTCAATTTAGCTAACATTTCCCAGCCTAACTGTAACCAAATATCCAAACTGAGATTTTGTGAAAACAAAAATCAGACATAGATTGATTTATCAAGACGAGTCCCCATGCTAGTATCAAAGCAGGCTGTCCCAAATTAAATTATCATCCAGTTGTCTACACCGCTATTGCTTTACATTTATTGTAACAGTTGGATGACTTGGAAGTTTCCGTGAGCAACAATTTGATACATGCCTTGAATTTCATTAGCAATATTTCGTCATTCTGTGATATTTATTCCCACAGTAATTCTTTATGGATCCATCCAGTTGTGGTTAAGAACAGTTTTTAGAACTGCCTCAAGGATGTTAACAGCTTAGTAATGGACGCTGCCTAGCAACCGCTATGAAGCATAACATCTAGCTACTAGTCTTATTTAACATTTTACCTACCATTTTAAGAACAACTTTCGTTTTGACGCACAATTGGTGCAACCGCCTCCAGAGATCAATGATTGAATGACTGATCTCTTGCATGTCGTCACTCAAACCTGACATTCTTATTATTGATATGAATGCCCGGTCTTCAGTCGGCTGAATAAAATGGTAGGAGGGACATCCCAGCTTCAAGGGGTTTTTAGATTTCACATCCTACTTCACACTAAATGCTTAAAAAAGTCCCCGAAAGTCCTTGAATTTGACTTGCCAATGTTTGTATGAACCCTGCTTAAAGGATGTGTACAAAACATTAAGAACATGTTCCTAATATTGTGTTGCACCACCCAATTGTCTCAAGGCTTAAAAATCCTTCTTTAACCTGTTTCCTCCCCTTCATCTAAACTGATTGAAGTGGATTTAACAAGTGACATCAATAAGGGATCCTAGCTTTCACCTGGTCAGTCTGCCATGGATAGAGTATTCATAATGTTTTGTACACTCAGTGTATAGTCCTTGGCCTATGTTGTTGTATAGGTGGAGTTATGGGTCACTTTGCATATATTCACTTTTATTCATCCAAGTACACATGTGGAACTGCATGAAAATACATTTTGAAATGTTGATCCCAACACACATTGGCTCCATTATTTATAGAAAAACCCTTTTACACAATGTATAAACCTAATATTCCACCAATGATTTTTGTATCAACATTTTAGCTTTTTATAATAAACATATGTCTTTACAGGGTTACATATTAGTTTATAGGGTACAACGTGCTTCAGAAGTAGCTAGAATACATATAGGCCCAATATAGGCTATATCTCAATCAATTTTTAAAAATCTTATTTTCTGGTGCTCCTAAACACCAGTGTTACCAAAATGTGTTGTATTAATTTAGAGCCCCGAGGATAGACTTCTGTTCTGATTGTTGACTTGAGAGCACTCCTATTAGTTGATTGAAAAGGCGTGCATGAATTGTGTAGCCTAGTTAGACGGAGACTGAGGTGGTACGTTATAATTAAGCAATAAGGCACAAGGGGGTGTGGTATATGGCCAATATACCACGGCTATGGGCTGTTCTTAGGCACGACGCATTTCTCTGTGTCCCTCCCTGTAGATCCGGCTGCCCTCTGGGGAGTCCATGCGTGAGCGCTTCCCGGCCGACGCCCCTCTGCGCAGCGTGATGGAGCACATCTCCGGGCGCCACCCCTCCCTAGCCTCCTTTTCCCTCCTCCAGGGGTTCCCACGGAAACGCTTTGGGGAGGCGGAGCTGGCCTGCTCCCTGCGCTCCCTGGGCCTCACGCCCAACGCCGCCCTCTGCATCCAGACCACTCCCCCAGAGACACCCCAGGATCCGGCCAGCCCAGCTGCACACCTCTTATTGGGCCAGGAGGAAGTGGTGGTTCCACCCCCTGCGCTTCCCCAGCCACAGCAGCCACAGATACCAGAGCTGGAGGAGGAAGTGATGGAGGATCCTGCTCGGCCCCCACCTCTGCCTTACCAGCTGTGGGAAGAAGCAGTGGGCTACGCAGGCATCCCTGGTGTTGGACCCCCAATGACCGGACCTTCTCACTCCTGGGGTAAGATTCACGTCTAGCATATGAAGACCACATTCACAATGCATTTTAAAATGTCATAGTTGATGACTTGTTGGGTATTTTTCTACCTTCAGAAATGTATTTTCTTAGATTATAAATGGTTATATGGTTTCGCTGTATAACTCACGCAGGCTATTTTATTATGGACCCATTAGTTTGAGGCATCACTTTGTGAAGACACCATAACACCATTACAGGCACTGAGTTTCGTTCAGGCATTCTCTGGGTCAGCTGAATGTGAATTGTTCGCTCCGGGGCGCAGTTTCTCCTAGGTACAGATCTAGGATCAGCTTCCTCTCCCCCAATCCTAACCTTAACTGTTAGTGGGAACAATGTGAAACTGACCCAAGATCAGCATCTAGGGGCAACTTCATCCTACTCCAAAATGTTCATACAGAGTTTTTCCCTGACAGGACGGGGCCAGAAGCTGAATCCTGGTGATGCAGTGGAGGCTGCCAGCTCAGACGATGAAGAGATACCAGAGGGAGGTAGAGAGCCGCCCTTCCTCCTCAATGGTACTACACCCTCTGTTTGGAATTGTCTTTTATCCTCCCCTCCCTGCCCTCTCTCTGTGTCTACCTGTTTTTTCCTCTGAAATCCTTGTTCAATACAGTCCAATAAAGATGAGCCCTCTCTCTGTGTCAGTGGTTAGACAGCCCCATTTGCAGTAGGATTTAATCTACTGTCCCTGGGAATATGTTTTTTTACAGCAGATTACTGCAGAAGTAGTTGAAGTGAACCAGTGTGTGTAGAAAGCCTTTGAACTTACCTGTCATGGCTGCGGTCAGGATAGTGAGCCAACTGGGCCAGGAATGATGTTCGATATCTCCTCACTCACCGTGAGAAAGCTGCTTTGATTAGGAAATAGCAGGTTAATGCGCCCAACTTTCCCACTGAAGCAAGTTTCGCACTGCACTCACTCGTGCCAAAATAACTCGGTCTTTCTGAGGTACAGACAGTAATCTGTGTGTTACACTTAGTGTGAAGCTCATTGCCGGGGATTCTTTTTACAGCCACAGAGAAAGCTGAAGAGGATGAACATTGTGATTAGAGAGAAGATGATGAGAGGCGTGTGATATTGTCTCACAGGCATTCAGAATGTTAAATAGCTTTGATATTTGTCTGAAATACACTATAACTACAAAAGTCTGTGGTCACCCTGTGTGGCTATTTCAGCCACACCCGTTGCTGACAGGTGTATAAAATCGAGCACATAGCCATGCAATCTCCATAGACAAAACATTGGCATTAGAATGGCTTACTGAAGAGCTCAGTGACTTTCGACGTGGCAAGTGTTGTTATTGTGAAGTGGAAACCTCAAGGAGCAACAGCGGCTCAGCCGCGAGGTGGTCGGCCACACAAGCTCACAGAACGGGAGCGGCGAGTGCTGAAACTCGTAGCGTGTAGTAATCGCCTGTCCTCGGTTGCAACGCTCACTACCGAGTTCCAAACTGCCTCTGGATGCAAGGTCAGCACAATGACTGTTTGTCAGGAGCTTCATGAAATGGGTTTCCATGGCCGAGCAGCTGCACACAAGCCTAAGATCACCATGCGCAATGCCAAGTGTCGGCTGGAGTGATTTTAAACCCCGCCTCCATTGGACTCAGGAGTAGTGGAAACGCGTTCTCTGGAGTGATGAATCACGCTTCACCATGTGGCAGTCTGACGGACGAATCTGGGTTTGGCGAATGCCAGGAGAATACTACATGCCCCAATGCATAGTGCCAACTGTAAAGTTTGGTGGAGGAGGAATAATGGTCTGGGGCTGTTTTTCATGGTTCAAGATGTATGGCTTCTAGAATTAATACAGATTTCAATTGAGTATCCTAAAGGCCTAACCTATGGTTAACCCCAGCAGGTATGCCCCGATTACCCTTCTTCCCAGAGAACCGGCTGCGTGGCGGGCTGGAGCCCAGACACCACTGGCCAGACCAGGGCAACAGGCTTAGGTGAGTACCCAGGCTAAACCTAGCCTATATCATGGCCATGCCCTCCACTTTAAAGCAATGTCTATTTTTGTAACGTCATTTAAATGTAATTTAACATTTGATACTGTCCAGAATCTATAACCCTAAGTAGAACTTGGATCTGATTATTCAAGTTTAGTTGAAATGTAGTAACTCTGTAGAAAGTATTATTTTAATTTTTTCAATGTTGAGTTCTGATCAGCACTGCAACGCCTTATTATAAACATACTTGTGGAACGTGTAGAAGTGTGCCAGTGTGTTAAAGGTCAACCATAGACTTCAGACTTGGCATGTAGCCTTGTTGGCATGTAGCCTGAGAAGAGGCTCAGGACCAAAACTCGCTCTGTAAATACATACATTTTGAATGCAGCCGAGTTCTCCACATTAAATCCAGTGTGCACTTGCACATTCTCCATAATGGATTTAAAGCATTGGATTAGTGTAAGCATTGGCTTGGAGTAAATTTCCACCATTGTTAAATCCAATGGCAGGAAGCGTGCACAAGGCTGGAGAATCAGGAAGCTTTTCTTATGTTTAATCAGTTGGCTAGATGTCATACAAACGTGGTTGTGTCTCTCCCAGGGAGGGGGTGGCAGAGGACCCAGCAGTGGAGCCTGAGGAGGCTGCAGGTCGTGTGGTGCCGGGGGCAGCGGGCCAGGCTGCCGTAGAGCGCCTCCAGAGAGCTGCCCAGGACGACCCCCAGGCCACCCAAGGTCACCCGTCCCCTCCAAAGAAACCCTTCAGGACACCTAGCGTCCCCTCCCTCTGTGTCATGGCCACCCGAGCCACAGTCAACCTCATGACAGGTCAGAGAACAACTTTAAAGTCCCAACACTGTTATTTGCACACAACAAATTGATGAAGGGGCCTCACTTTTTGCCAAGACAACGACCTAGCCAAACGACTGTTTTCCCAACCATCTCATCTAAGAAATGGCCAGAATTGTACATGCACTGATATTGGTTGTGTTTTTTTGCAATTCAAGATCATAGAAAATATTAAATGTCTGGAAAGCCCAACTTCTTTCCTCTTTCTTTCTCTCCTTCATTCCTCCTCTCTCAGCTCCCAGCATGCAGTACAGCAGCAGTCTGTCGTGTCTGACCCCTGAGCTGGCTGAGCTCCTGCTCAGTCACATGTCCCGCGAGAGGCTCCTTCGCCCGCGTACCCTGGAACTCTTTTTCGGCTGCCCGATGCAAAAGTTTGTCCTCAACTGCTACCCGTACTCCACCAACGAGCTGCTCCGGCAGCTACGGGCCTTCACTGCACTGAAGCACCTGAGCCTGGTCAACTCTCCTCTCATCACAGGTATACATTTACATTTACAGCATTGGTGCTCACTGAGAATGTGTCCCAAATGGCACCTATTTCATTTTAAAGTAAAAAAATAAAGCAATACAGATGCATTCACTTGAAGCATGTGACTGGTTATCTTTGCGGCATTGTGGCTATGATACTAATGGTTTCTCTCTCTTTGTCTTCCTGTTGTCCAGACGCAGGCCTCTCTGTGCTGTGCAGCCTACTGAAATTGCAGCACCTGAACCTGGCCTCATGTAGCAAGCTAACAGACTCCTGTCTGCAGCACATCACAGGTGAGGCTCATGTAGCAAGTTAGCGGACTCCTGTCTGCAGCACGTCACAGGTGAGGCTCATGTAGCAAGCTAACAGACTCCTGTCTGCAACACATCTCAGGTGAGGCTCATGTAGCAAGCTAACAGACTCCTGTCTGCAACACATCTCAGGTGCGCTGTAATCCTGGGTTGTATTCACTAGGCACCAAAGAAAAAAAAACTGACTGAAACAGGAAGGGTCTATACCTGAACTTGTCCAATAAGAAACATTTGTTTTGGGTTTCTGTTGCAAAACATTTTGCTATGGTGTGCACTAATAAATACGGCCCTGGCTACAGCATGGAACACCTGTGGTAAGCAGTTTGGTAAGTAGTCTTGTGAGTATAGGTCAGGCCAAAGCCTTTTAAACTGATTCAAGGTAAAGTGTATATATACTGTATACTGGGAGCATAATATGGCATGAGTGACGTTTCAACTTGGTAAAAATGATTGAATTCATAATTATGAATAAATGTGTCGACCATTTCACCAACTTGAAAGGAGGACTAAGATAAAACAATCTCACTCGGCACCTTTTGTGTCTTAAAGGCTTGAAGAGCCTGTCTTTCCTGTCACTGGACCAGACCAAAGTAAGCGATGTAGGGATGGTGCTGTACCTTCAGTCTGCTCCCTCGTCACTCACCCAGCTTAGTCTGAACCAGACCTCTGTCACAGAGGCCACCCTGGCAGCGCTGCCCGCCTGTGTGCCCCAGCTACGACTGCTCAGCATCAAACACACTAAGGTAGCTATCACTCTTGTTCTCGCACGAGTACGTACGGTCTAGGAGCCGTTTTGAGATGAGGCCCAACACTGATCCGAATTGACCCCTGACCACCTCATCCTTCCTCCCTTGTCTGTCAGGTGAGTGACGTGTCGGTCCTGGCTGAGCTTCCCAGCCTGCAGACCCTCTACCTGGATGGCACGGGGGTGAGGGAGGGCTCTCTGGAGCACTTGGCCACCCACTCCACCCTCTCTGCCCTCAGCCTGGCGGGCATCTCCGTTGCTGATGGCAACAACGTCCTCCAGATCATCTCAGGTGAGCTGCACATGGTATGTGTGTGACTGAGTGTGTGTACAGCAGGAGTATTCAAATCTGAGCGAGAGGAAGACTGTGTACAATCAGGGCCTCAAGGTCTGCAGTATTGCTCTTTGATTGAGTCCATTCTCCTGTTTTACTTGGTCTAGTCCCTGATTAGAGGGGAAGACTACTGCAGATGTTAATGTTGTGTATGACTCACAGTATATGGTTGAATGTATTTTACTGTTTTCGCTCGTTCCTCCCAGGTCTCAGGCTGACCCAGCTGACCCTGCCTGGACGCCACTCTGTGACGGACACTGGCCTGGCCTTCCTCTCCAGACTGTCCCTGCTGTCCGAGCTGGACCTGACGGACTACACATACGTCACCGACCAGGGGGTCACCCAGCTGGCCACCATGACCAGGTCAGCTCACTCTCATAACATGATTATCCTCTCCTGGTGTCAATATAGAAGTGTCATGAGAGACTGGCACTCAGTGGTCACCCACCTTGGTCTTGGGGAGCTATACAGTGATTTCAACTAATCATTTAGACTAACTGGTTGTGTTAGTGGTGAGCTGGAACAAAAATCTGCACTCTATTGCTCACAAGGACTAGAATTGGTGATCACTGCTCTAGTTCATTCACCAGCGTCCTCTAGTGTTGACATTGCAGTGAATGAAGAAATGCTGGGCCGTATTAATTAAGGACCAAACAGAAGAGAACAGACTGAAACACAGACGGACTACCTGAACTACCGGTCCAATAAGAAACGCTCATTTTTGTTTTCTGTTGCTAAACATTTTTGCTACGGTGAGCACTAATGAATACGACCCTGATAGAAATGTCCCTCTCTCCTGTCTCCAGGCTGAAGAGGCTGTCTCTCAGTAACACCCAGGTGACGGACGCGGGGCTGCCCTCCCTGCGCAGTCTGCAGGAGCTGCTGGAGCTGTGTCTGGACCGCACGGCCGTCACCAGCCGAGGAGTGGCCGCCCTCGTCACCTGTCTGCCACACCTGCAGGTACAGAGCATGCATGTAAACCCATAGACAACTATTGTTCAGTGGTTAGAACTCTGCAAATAAGTTATGGAGCAGCTATGGTGCTAACAGCGCTCCGTTATAAAACTGTGTTGAAGCAGCATACTATTATTAGCAGTAGTAGCATTGATGTCTTTATGTTCCAGGTATTAAGCTTGGCCAGTACTCAGGTGGGCGACACGGTCGTGAGGAGAGGTCTGCTCCACTGTGTTCAGCTGGTCAAGCTCAACCTCAGCCGGACACGCATCACTGACCACGGTAAGATCCCATCATACAGTTGAATAAATGGCCCAAAATAGTCAACTGGACGGTCATTGCAAAGATAGGTTATGCAGTGCATTTGGAAAAGTATTCAGAACCCTTCACTTTTTCCACATTTTGTTACGTTACAGCCTTTATCTAAAAAATAAAAATAAAAAATCCCCCTCAATCTACACACATTACCCCATAATAAAAAAGCTTTTTGCAAATTTAGATTTAAAAAAAAAAATGAAATATCAAATTTACATAAGTATTCAGACCCTTTACTCAGTACTTTGTTGAAGCACCTTTGCCAGTGATTACAGCCTTGAGTCTTCTTGGGTATGACGCTACAATATTGGCACACCTGTATTTGGGGAGTTTCTCCCATTTTTCTCTGCAGATCCTTTCAAGCTCTGATAGGTTGGATGGGGAGCTTCGCTGCACAGCTATTTTCAAGTCCAAGCTCTGGCTGGGCCACTCAAAGACATTCAGAGACTTGTCCCGAAGTCACTCCTGCGATGTCTTGGCTGTGTGCTTAGGGTCTTTGTCCTGTTGGAAGGTGACCATTTGCCCCAGTCTGAGGTCCTGAGCTCTCTGGAGCAGGTTTTCATCAAGGATGTTGCTCTACTTTGCGCCGTTCATCTTTCCCTCAATCCTGACTAGTCTCCCAGTCCCTGCCTCTGAAAAACATCCCCACAGCATGATGATGCCACCTCCATGCTTCACCGTAGGGATGGTGGCAGGTTTCCTCCAGACTTAATGCTTCACCGTAGGGTATTGGCCAGGTGATGAGCGGTGCCTTTTTTTTCCTCCAGACGTGACACTTAGCATTCAGGTCAAAAAGTTCAATCTTGGTTTCATCAGACCAGAGAACCTTGTTTCTCATGGTCTGGTGCCTTTTGGCAAACTCCAAGAGGGCTGTCATGTGCTTTTTACTGAGGAGTGGCTTCCATCTGACTAATCTACCATAAAGGCCTGATTGGTGGAGTGCTGCAGAGATGGTTGTCCTTCTGAAATGTTCTCCAATCTCCAGAGGAACTCTAGAGCTCTGTCAGAGTGACCATCTGACAAAGGCCCTTCTCCCCCGATTGCTCAATTTTTGGCCAACGGCCAGCTCTAGGAAGAGTCTTGGTGGTTCCAAACTTCTTCTATTTAATAATGATGGAGGCCACTGTGTTCTTGGAGACATTCAATGCTGGAGAAATGTTTTGGTACCCTTCCCCAGTTCTGTGACTCGACACAATCCTGTCTCGGAGCTCTACAGACAATTTCTTCGGCCTCATGGCTTAGTTTTTGCTCTGGCATGCACTGTCAACTGTGGGACCTTGTATAGACAGGTGTGTGCCTTTCCAAATCAAGTCCAATCAATTGAATTTACCACAGGTGGACTCCAATCAAACATCAAGGATGATCAATGGAAACAGGATGCACCGGAGCTCAATTTCGAGTCTCATAGCAAAGGGTCTGAATACTTATGTAAATACGGTATTTGTTTTTATTAATTTGCAAACATTTCTAAAAACCTGTTTCCGTTTTTCTCATTATGGGGTGTTGTGTGCAGATTGATGGATTTGATTGAGGATTTTTTTTTTATTTAATCAATTTTAATAAATAAGGCTGTAACGTAACAAAATGTGGAATAAGTGAAGGGGTCTGAATACTTTCCAAATAGACTGTAAGCTCTAATACATCTCTATTGCTCCCACTCATTATCTTCCAACACTCCCATTGAATTCTAGTATTTAGAGGTGAAAACCTAATATACCTTCTTTTTGTGTCCATTTCCCTCAGGACTGAAGTTCCTGAAGCGCATGTGTCTGAGCCAGGTGAATCTGGACGGCTCGGGCGTGACCCTCTCGGGCATCGCCAACCTGATCGCCTCCTGTCCCCACATCACCAGCATCCGGGCCAGCAACCCGCGAGCAATCCCCCCTGACCAGGTCTCCGACGACAACGACGGTGACAATCAGTAGAGGGATGAGTAGTGAACCCGCCCAGCCCTTTCTGATGAGGCTTGGATCAGCTAGCTAGTAGCTTCCGCTATGCTAGGTGGTATCAGCCCCATGTTTCTGCATCCAGCTGACAGGCTCCGCATAGTCTGGGTGAAGAGAAACCCAGCTCTAACTGCACTGCTTCAACAGTGGCTAGTGGCACTACTTGCTCAATCACAAGTCTACTGTAATTGCTGTTGAAACCTTAGAAGGGTGCCTTCTTATGCTTCTAAAACAAGAGCCTCCAAAGGTCTAGATGGGATCCCTTCTCCCTATAGTTAATCACAACCCCCATTAAAGTTATTACGATGTCTCTCATAAGTGTGCTATGTAGATTCCAGTGTAGGGTTCAGTTGTCCCTAAACACTGATCTTGGGTCAGTTTTGCATTTCCCCAACTAATGGTTCAGTTTAGGATTGGGGGAGGGAAAGCTGAGATCTGTACCTAAAGGAAACTTGACTCCAGAGTGTAGATCCCCCTGGGCCTGGCAGAGGTACAGTATGCATGGTGACCAATCTACATAAAGCAAGGGAACTGATTAGACATAGATCAGGGATATAACCTTTATATATCACAGCATGTTTTTCACCCAGATATTTTTCTGCCCAAATTCTCGAATGATTCAGTTAACGCTACTGAGGTACACCTGTGTGAACTGCAACTAAAGAGGGCTACGATGATGTTCCATGTCCAACATTTAACTCTAGTTCTACTTACTTCCTGTGTTTTGGGGCTGGTTCAAGCCAAGGCAGGTTCTATCTACTAACATTTGATTAGCCAGCAACTGGAAAGCTAAGTGTTGTTAGTGGTTGTGGAGAGGTTGACTTCTCACAGCAATTAGTAGACCATGATTTTGGTTGCATATTGAGTGGTTGGGTTCAACAGCAGGAATCCAAAGCATCTCCGTTCATAATGAATATAGTTTTGCTTCTCATGTTATGTTTATACAGATTTAAAATAGTTTATTTTCTCAAAATGTAAATGTGTTGGATAAGTGCACTGTATTGTCAAAGGAAAATGCAGAATTAAAAGCTGCATTTTGGAATCTGTTGTATTATTTGTTCAAAGAACACAAAATATGAGACAGTAAGTATTCAATTGTGAATTCAGTCATTTATTCACAGAAACCATTATTGCAATATGTTAAATAAAAACAAGGCATAATTAATGCTCTTTTGCACAAACTACCCTCAATCTGTTGCATACATTTTTGGCTATGTTGTTAGACTTATTTGGAAAAATAACTTTCTATGATGACGGCAGCAATATGGAACGCGTTCCATAATGCACGGAGATGCTTCAGGTGAATCAGCCAATCAGAGTGCAGCCTGAGCTGGAGGCGGGTGGGTGTAGGGTGAAGTTGCCCTTAGAGGCTGACTTTGGGCCAGTTTAGCATTTTCCCCACTAATGGTTAGGATTTAGGTAGGGAAGCTGATCTTAGATCTGTACCTAGAGGAAACTGTTCCACCACACAAGCACTTGGAGGCCAATTACATTATGGTGATTGCAGGGGGCTCTAGATGTCATGCGCTTGCTTGTCAATCTTCGATTTCAAGTGTTCCTTGTATGCCAGGATGTCTCTGTTCCATTTGGTGATGGTTTGCTTCTCACATACCCAGATCTCCTGAGCCACCTAAAAAAAATTAAAAAACAGTTGGGTGTCTCAGCTCAAGTAAAAGCATAGGCAATGAACAAACCTCAATTGAAAACACGTTCCCTTTCTTTCAAATTCTATCCATATTGTCATCTCGGAAACCCAGGTGCTCGATTAGGTTCTAGGGGAAGATGTATGAGATAAGATACTAACGAGGCTCCCCTAAATGGGAACTCAGCCAAAGCATGGGCAAAAAGTCCCTTTCTGAAATTCTAAAGATATGCACACCTGCGAAATCGTGATTTGTACAAATGATCACGTCGTCGCATCACACAGTCTGTTGACAGACGCTACGATACCATCCTATGCTACATGCGTCTGTCCACAAGATGATCCATATTGTAACTATCTGGCAGGGTCTAAGACTTTATTGCACATTGGGCTCAGTGATGTAAAATATAAAATATAGGACCGGTCAGGGAGGATCAAATGGTGGTACCTGCTGGATGAGTCTGAAGTCGTGGCTGACCAGCATCATGCCGCCCTCGTAGTCGTTGATGGCGTCAGCCAGGGCGTCGATGGTCTCGATGTCCAGGTGATTGGTGGGCTCGTCCAGGAAGAGCATGTGGGGGTTCTGCCAGGCCAGCCAGGCGAAACACACCCGACACTTCTGGCCGTCCGACAGGTTCCTGATCGGACTCACCTAGGGGAGAGGACAGAGTAAGGACCGTGAAAATGAAGGAGTGCAAGTACTTCTACGCTCTTGAAGAACTATGTCATCGTTACATACCAGAATACACCACAGGTTAACGCTACAATGATTGTGGGGGATTAAAAGACACAGGGTTTGACAGGAACAAGTTTTCCAACAAACACGGGAAAAGCTTTTAAAGGCCCTATTCCTGTACTATCAATGACGATGATACAATCATGCCAAAGTCACTTCAAACAGCGTTGCTATACCAGGTGAACTGTCAAGGATTCTCCAGTGGATCATGGGCCTGGACCGAGCTCTGCTGTCTCACCTGTTGTTTTCCTGTGAGGCCGTAGCGGCCGATGATTTTCCTCATATCCTCCTTCTCCTTGATCTCTGGGTAGCACTTCATCATGTACTCCAGAGGAGACAGGTCCAGCTCCAGCTGCTCTGTCAGATGCTGCAGACAGAAAACACCATACAGGTATATTAGATACATTCAGATGCACTTTAACAAGCATATGTGCTGACCCAGTACAGGCGTGAAGCACAAAGGCCTTGAGGTCTTCGGCTATGGTCGGACAGAGACGCATGAACGCACTTGAAATGTATCAATTCTCAGTTTTTGGTCCATAAAAAGTTAAACTCAGCTCAAAAATATAAATGCAACATTTTCAACGATTTTACTGATTTACAGTTCATATAAGGAAATCAGTCATTTTAAATAAATTCATTAGGCCCTAATCTATGGATTTCACATGACTGGGCAGCCCCCTCGATCCTGCAGGTGAAGATGCCAGACATTCAATTCTCTGGCAACAGCTCTGGTGGACAATCCTGCAGTCTGCATGCTAATTGCACGCTCCCTCAAAACTTGAGACATCTGTGGCATTGTGTTGTGTGACAAAACTGCACATTTTAGAGTGGCCTTTTATTGTCCCCAGTACAAGGTGCACCTGTGTAATGATCATGCTGTTTAATCAGCTTCTTGATATGCCACACCTGTCAGGTGGATGGATTGTCTTGGCAAAGGAGAAATGCTCACTAACAGGGATGTAAACAAATTTGTGCACAGAATTTGAGGAAAATAAGCGCTTTGTGTGCATGGAACATTTCTGGGATCTTTAATTTCAGCTCATGAAACATGGGACCAACACTTTACATGTTGCGTTTATATTTTTGTTCAGTATAGTTGGTTCAGAGTTCGTTTTGATATTTCAACCTGCGTGTCATGATCGCATCTGGTGTGGATGGACAATATCAACATGCGCTCGTAAATACACACGCGTGCCCGGTCTAGTCAGCATGTTAGGCTCAGGCATTGAGGCTACGGAGAGTTGAAGCATCCATGCATCAAATGGCAGAGTTTTATGCCTGTCAATCAAAATCCAGCGACCAGCATGGGATGGTCGTCTTTGGGAACCACCAGGCAATTAAAAAAATATATATATATTTAACTAGGCAATGTGTCATGTTCCTAGATCCTTTCTCCTACCTGGTGATATCGGCCAATCTTCACGTGAGAATGTTTCCTGATCATGCCGTCAGTGGGGAGGAGCTGGAGACAGAAAGAAGGAGAGGTGTATTACGGTATATGCCATACTGTCATTACTAGATGGTAAAACAAGAGTTGACTGAAATGGCATCACCTACCTCTCCCATCAGGAGTTTGAGGAGTGTAGACTTCCCTGCTCCGTTGGGCCCCACCAGAGCCACTCGCGTGTCTAGGTCAATGCCAAACTCCAAGTTCTTGTATATGTGTGGCTGGAGGAGGAATAGGCAGATCAGTGAAATGAGCTCTCAGACGCCAATAAAAACCCGCTCATTGCTGCATACTGACCTGGTTGTCACTGTATTTGAAGCTAACGTTCTGAACCATGATAACAGGAGGGGGGATCTTTCCACAAGAAGGAAAATAAAATGACAGTGTCTATGAGAGGGAGAGAGAGATATGATTACCACCACTGCAACACTCAAATGTGCCATAGCGTGAATAACCTATTGTTTATTCCTAGTAGTATTCACTTCTTTGTTCAAGAATAAACCATGAATGGCTTTAGAAAGATTCAATGGATGTGATTCAGCTCAGCACGTAATATAATGCATCCACACAAACCACCGAAATGTTTCAGTGAGCCTCTTGCCTTGTCATCCACCACACGTTCAGTCAGCCCTGAGGCCACCATCTTCTGCAGCGTCTTCTCTTTGCTCTGGGCCTGTCGTGCCAGCTTGGCCGAGCCGTGACCAAATCTGGCAATGTAATTCTACACAGCGGGTAGAGAGATGGTGTTGGGAGTAAAGCATTATCAAACTGTTTGGCATGACAATGAATGTCAAGGATAGCACAAACAGATTGGCACTTTAGGCCATCATACCTTTTACAGTAAAGGGGAAAAATATTGCCATGTGGGGTGTAAGTACTCTGCACCGCCACAATATGGCGCTGTCTACCTTCATGTGTGAGATCTGGTCCTGCTCCCAGTTGAAGCGTTTCATCTGGTTCTCTTCCAGCTCCTCCCTCGTCTTCACGTACTGGTCATAGTTACCCTTTCGTTCGAAAAAGAAGGGGGTTGTGGGTATTTGCATGGTCATCCCACACCATACGGTGAAGCCAACAGACACACTGTCTCGCATGCATAATAAGCAACAGGCCATAAACCCCACAACCCCCTTCTCCTCCCTTATAAGTTGAGATGAGATCACAGTTGGCTGGTGTCTATCCAGGACACTCTAGTGCAAGGTTTCTCAAAGTGAGCCCTGGACACAGGAGGTTGGTGGCACCTTGATTAGGGAGGACGGGCTCGTGGTAATGTCTGGAGCGGAATCGGTGGAATGGTATCAAATTCCAGCCATTATTATATACCATCCTCCCCTCAGAAGCCTCCATTGATCCAGCCCCCCCCCCCACACACAATTTATTTAAATTGTCAAATAAAATCTATCAATTCATCAATCAACTAAAACAATTTTTAAAGGAGCAAACCGGCTGGTTCCACCAAGCTAGTGACTGAATGCGTTTTGATAAAACTGCTAAATAATACTGTGACAAAAGTGAATTGATGCCGTCTGTTGACCTGGGGGTGACTGAGCTTGCTGCTGTGTTCGTACCGTGTAGTACTTGAGCTTCTTCTGGTGCAGGTGGATGATGTTGGTGCAAACTCCATTCAGGAAGTCTTGAGAGTGAGAGATGAGTACAAGGATTCGCTTGAACCTGACAAGAGATCGGGACATTCAGCACATCTCAAATGCACACGACTACTAATCTGACTGACATTGACAGATGAAGAAGCACACTCACGATGCAAGCTCCTCCTCTAGCCATACACAGGCATCCAGGTCCAGGTGATTGGTGGGCTCGTCCAGCAGCAACATGAAGGGCTTGATGAACAGAGCTCTAGGAGAATGAAGAGGGAAAAGAATACCATTTATTACAGACATATTCTACTCATATTAGAAAAGCAAAGGCTAGCTTTTTCAAACAGAAATGTGCATCCTGTAGTACTAATTCAAAAAAGTTCTGGGACACTGTAAAGTCCATGGAGAATAAGAGCACCTCATCCCAGTTGCCCACTGCACTGAGGCTAGGAAACACTGTCACCACTGATAAATGTACAATAATCTAAAACGTCAATAAGCATTTTGCTACGGCTGGCCATGCTTTCCACCTGGCTACCCCGGCCAACAGCTCTGCACCTCCCGCAGCAACTTGCCCAAGCTGGTCATGGTGCACCTCAGCCACGCTCAAGGTACTAAACGATATCATAACCGCCATAGATAAGACAGTACTGTGCAGCCGTCTTCATCGACCTGGCCAAGGCTATCGACTCTGTCAATCACCGCATTCTTATCGGCAGACTCAACAGCCTTGGTTTCTCAAATGACTGCCTCGCCTGATTCACCAGCTACTTCTCAGATAGAGTTCAGTGTGTCAAATCGGAGGGCCTGTTGTCCGGTCATCTGGAAGTCTCTATGGGGGTGCCACAGGGTTCAATTCTTGGGCAGACGCTATTCTCTATATATATCAATGATGTCCTCTCGCTGCTGGTGACGCTCTGATGATCCATCTTTACGCAGACAACACCATTCTGTATACATCTGGCCCTTCATTGGACACTGTGTTAACAAACCTCCAAACGAGCTTCAATGCCGTACAACACTCCTTCCGTGGCCTCCAACTGCTCTTAAATGCTAGTAAAACTAAATGCATGCTTTTCAATCTAACGCTGCCCGCACACGCCCACCAGGACTATCATCACTACTCTCGACGGGTCTGACTTAGAATACGTGGACACCTACTGGTCATCCCCAAAGCCAACGCCTCTTTTGACCGACATTCCTTCCAGTTCTCTGCTGCCAATGACTGGAATGAATTGCAAAAATCATTGAAGCTGGAGACTACCATCTCCCTCAACAACTTTAAGCATCAGCTGTCAGAGCAGCTTTCCAATTACTGCACATGTATACAGCCAATCTGTAAATAGCCCACCCTACTACCTCATCTCCATATTATTATTTTTGCTCATTTGCACCCCAGTATCTCTATTTGCACATCATCTGCACATCTATCATTCCAGTGTTAATGCTAATTTGTAATTATTTCACCACTATGGCCTATTTATTGTCCTACCTTCCTAACCTTACTACATTTGCACACACTGTAAATATATTTTATATTGTGTTATTGACTGTATGTTTGTTTATCCCATGTGTAACTGTGTTTTTTTTGTTGAACTGCTTTGCTGTCTTGGCCAGGTCGCAGTTGTAAATGAGAACTTGTTCTCAACTGGCCTACCTGGTTAAATAAAGGTGAAATAAATACAAAATGTATATATTATTGCAATGTAACTGTGAAGGTAATATGAGATCTGACTGGGTAATAAACTGATAACTAGGTCATCATGTCCAGGCATCTGCAACAAGTAATGAAACCCATCTACTATGTTCAATAACAATCTGACACTGCTTCCTAATACTTGCATTGGCTCAGGAAACACTTAAATGTTTTTATTTTGGTGTGTTGGCTTTATCTCAGTAATAAATTGGGTAACGATGGCAGTATCCTCACAGCGTTCAGTAGAGGGAGCCAGAATATCATCACCGACAAAACCAACACTGTCAATTGGTTAGGGAAGGCGTAGAGACCAACTCAACATGCAGTACAGTGCATTCATCATAAAGCATCACGTTCGCTTTCCCACCTGGCCAGAGCCACACGCATCCTCCAGCCTCCGCTGAAGTCCTTGAGCTTCTTCTGCTGCATGGCGGTGCTGAAACCTAGGCCGTGGAGGATCCTGGAGGCCCGCACCTCCGCCTTGTCTGCATCCAGCTCTTCCAGACGCTCGTACAGCTCCATCAGCTTCTCACACTCAGCTACAGAGGGATGGGGGCGGGGGGGGGGGGGACAGTTTCAGCTACATTGTATATGAATAGATATCTATTGTGCAGCTGGTTGAATACAACTAGGTGGTTTCAAACCATGTCTCAGTTACCTTTCATCAGTTAAATGGAACAATACAGTGGCGGTTCTTTGTAAAATAGAATCGGTATGTGTGTCACTCACAGTCCTCGGCTGCCAACCGCTCTGCCTCCTTCTCCAGCTGGATCCTCTCCTTGTCCACCTCCATCACACACTGCAGGGCCGTCTTGTCATTGGGGGCCATCTCCCTGGTCAGGTGGTAGATGTCTATGTGCTCAGGGATGGGGATCTCGCGGTGGCCAATGGCTGACAACAACATGGACTTTCCTGCCAGGGGGAAACGCCATACGTTAGAACACAGTGGGAAAAAACACTTTCACACACAGTGATGATGGCCTGACATCATCACTCTTGTTGTCTCTAAATAAAAAAATATAAAATGGCATAAAATAACTTGGCATGAAATGGCATGAAAATCTATTTTGTTTGAGTGCAGACCCTCTACAAATGAGAAATGTGTCAGTGAAAATCATTGAGGTTGTGGCCCCTGGCGTAGGGCCATGCCCCTATGTGACGACTTATGGCGATACTACCTACCTGTGCCATTGAGGCCGAGGAGGCCGTAGCGCCGTCCCGAGTTGAGCTCTAGGCTGGTGTCGGTCAGCAGCTCCTGACCGTGGAAGGTGAGCGACAGGCTGGCAATGTGCACGTCGGTGCTGTTGGGATGGGACGCCAGCACCCCCGTCACCGCCCGCGCATCCAGCTTCTTCAGCTCAAACTCATCCAGCTCCTTGGTCAGGCTTGCCACCCCTGTCAATCACAATAGTCTGGTTGACTATATTAAGCCAAAATAGAGTGTTAGCGTGCGGGTTAAAGCTGTCAGACACCATGGTTAATGGAAGCTATTGGAATTGTGCTGAATGATACTTTCCCTGCTCAGAATATGTCACGAGTTTAGCAAAACTTATATTCAATCAACCAGTGGACATTATAATCCAACACTGGTTACATAATTGATAACTGTTCAGTGCATTTTCAGTCTTCTCACCATTGCCGTCTGCTTCATTATCCTGGCTCTCTGGCTGGTCGTTCTCCCCATTAAACTCATCAGTTTTCTTGGTACGTGCCTGTCGGGCCTTCGCAGCATCCTTCTTCTTCGCTGCCTTCTTCTTTGCAAGATCTGACGGCATTCCTCCTCCTGAACCCCAGACACCAGCAACAAAAACAAGAGAGCAACAGAAATGGACTGCCAAGTGCTTAGCTGTGGACGTTAGTGAATGACACGAAAAATAGCAGCAATGTGTCGCTGTGAAGTTGAAATTAGAATTCCTTTAGCTAGATTTAGAAGGAGACATGGACCAGAGCATTCTATTTACAGGACCATTGTGCGGAAGAGGCATGCATTGAATTATGCCTCGTTTACATCGTGACTTATTTCAGCTGCTTGAATTATGCCTCGTTTACATCTATTTCCTTCACATTAACCCTAACCACTCCGTTTGAATTTGTCCAAACTCTGCGTCTTCTTCAGTCCAAATTGTAAACAATGGCCCATTCCTTTAAGTGAGTACTAATTTAATAGTTCTGTATGTTAAAAATACTGTATGTTATACTTATGAGTATTGCCTACTCTTTTAATTAATGTGATGGTAATGACGTTCGTTTTTTTTATTTATTATAATGATTCGGTCACTAGCAACAATATAGCTTAGCTCTTAACTAGCTGCTCTGTAAACTAGCGTGACTTATAGAAACAAGTTGAAAAAAAAGTAACTAAACGAAACATGTTTTATTATCTACTGAAACAATAGGTTTCTACTGTCTTGAATGAAAAGGTCATATTTTACAACCTCCAAAAATAAAATGCGATCCCTGACGAGACAAGGCTCTCCTCAATCTTGACTTGTGAAACCTTCCCAATGCTCGCCGTCCAGCAGTGGAACGAGATAAAGGTCATGTTAACGGACTGATATCCCATAGAACAAAAAAAAAGATATCTTAAATCTGTGTCAACCCCAGACCTTATTTGATGCGTTTATCCCAAAACACTATTATCCCCCCCCATGTATTATTCCCATAGGAATAGGTGAGTGAACCAGCTGTAACTCATTTATGTTTTTTAGGACTGCCAGGTTGGCGAGCTCTATTACAGCAGCTCACATGTTTTATTTGTGTTATTTATTCAACCTATATTTAACTAGGCAAGTCACATGTTGCATTAGCTGGCTAAACTCAACTCCAGGATTTACGATGGAGTTGAGAATGGACACTAGTGTGGGCGGACTGGAGATCAACTTCACATGAAACGACGTGAAAAAAAACACTGATTTCAGCACCCAAAGAATAGCCTGTTACCACAGCCACAAAGTCATAATTATGGCTAAACCCCGCTTATTTCTAAAATGTATATTCTTAAATCCGATTCTAACACTAACCACACTGCTAACCTTATATGAATAATAAAAAAAAACGGTAGTTTTCATGATTTGTTTTAATACGATAGACACATTTTACTTTGTGGCTGTGGTAACAACCCGCAATGACAGAGAACGATGCCATTTTAAGTGACGTTGATCTCCAGTCCGCCCACACTAGTCGCTGTAAAACTCCATCGTAAATCGTGGAGTTAATCCGCTATGTCGCAGTTGACGTCAAAACGCACTGGTGGTGGTGGCTAGCACGGCCTAGCGCAGCAAGCCATAACATAAGGTAGTTTATGACATGGTAGCAGGCGAATTTAGCTAACTAATCGGCAACAGTGCACATCAGACATTAATTAAACTGTATGTAATCAACATTTAGCATATCTAGCTCGCTCCTGTCCTGACAGAGAGTCGCGCAAACTAGCAGCAACGTCGTTAGCTGGCTAGCCTTGCTCGCGTTGTTGCAACTCAACTTTCGCGCCAAATCCATTTTTAGAAAAAGCTAAAAAGGCTGAGGTTCAGAATAATTTATTTTAATGAGTCCATCGCTTATTCTTGGGTGTCTGGCTTTCTTTCTTACCTTAGTGACAGTCGCACTAGATTCGGGCCGGCTCGCTGTCACTGAACTAGCTACTAACGATGGCGTCACTTTCTATGTTAATGAGGAAACCTTCAAAATAAAAGTTGGTTATAAGCAACAAGGACTTTATTGGGGAAAAAATGTAATATGTTCTTAAAAACATTATTTTAAGACCACTATTGAAAATTACAATGTTAAGACTGGTTGTTGACAATATTGGGCTCATATTGAAAACATTAACTATTCTTTGCGCCGATGTAAAAGTGGGGTTGGTCTTTATAATCTATTATTGTGTTATTTCATGGGGCACTGAATAATACGGAGCGTTCCTGGCATTTTACTACAATTCCATAGGCCAGAATTCAAATCACTGTATATGAACTAGGTTTGAATCACATAACCCGGCTTTTCCTGCTATCGGGGCTAGCGCTGACCCTGCCTCAATTGGGTAATTACTATGTAATTAGCTACAAACCTATGTAATATCAGTAAAGTAAAGCATTCTAAATTGTGAACCAAACATGATCCACGCCCTGTCATTATAGCTGATAACAGATGTTCTGTGGCTAAGATGTATACTACTTACTGTCATCAAAGTTATCAACTTTGAGTTGAGTTACATAAACGCTCACTGGTATGATTAGTTCCCCATCCTAAAATGTTCCTCACAACTGTTCTTAATGCATGCAGTATCTGGTTTGAATACAGGAAAGTTAATAAATATTGCCTGGTCTGGTATTGATCGATAAATGAAAAAAGTTCCCTTCATCTCATCACAGAGACCCCCTCTTCAGACGTATGATGACGTGTCTGCCAGAATTCTGCTCTGGGGAATCACATCATCATCAGATGGATGCAGAATGAGAAGCAAGATTTGTAGATAAGACCAAATGGCATATTCCAGTGCACCGCACGCTTCCCAGAAGGTTTCTCTCGGACCAGTGGGTATTTTTATGAATTCATGAAGATTTAACAGCGATGCTTTTCTTGGAGGCGGTGAATGACTCACTTTGAGGAAGTTGCTGATGTTAGGGGAAAACGTCGACATGGTAAGCTACCTGGCTAATGTAGCTAGCCATCATTTGAAGAAAAGACATCACGACGTGTTTCTGTGCATAACTCTGACATGGAACGTGATGGATCTCCGACCACCTACAGACAAAACATCGATCATTTCGACTGAATCAACAACGACTGAGAGGAGAACATCCCTTGTTTTGGGAAGAGAACGAAGGGAATGAGGGAGGACCAACACCGTTTAGCTGATACCGATGCTTGGATGTTGGACGTTGTTTTGTCAGGGTATCTAAAATATGAATTCAACGTTGTAAATCCCTGGTTTGTTTTGAACTAGCTAACTAACTACATTCGTTTCATTGTATGTAACTAATTAGGACATTATTAGCCCGTCAGTTAGCTAACTAAGAAAGTAATAGCAAGCCAATTGCTATTTGTTATTGCAGCTGACAAGCTAACTTGTTCGCGTGCTAGCTAGCAATCTAACTAGGTAGATCGTTTATTATGGGACAGTATCCTGTTGTTAGTACAGTAGGTATTGACTGCTGAAGAGTGGCAGTAAATAAATCTGTCTGTCCACTGTCCAGTTTTTCTCTAGTAATGGCCTTGTAGATAATGACATTATCTTTAAATGGCACTGATATGGATGTAGTGAGCCATCTAATCCATGGTGCAATGGTCACCATTAAAAACACAGCCAGGATTGTGCCAAAGTATATCATACTTTACTGAATCTAGCTTGAAAGTTGAAAGTGGTTTGCACTTCACCAGAAGGGTCATTACATGGTTTTGGAACAGCATTCTTCAAATAATTATATAGAAAACCTCAGAGGAACGTAACATAACCCTTTATTGACAACACCCAAGTCCACCGCTTCGCTATGCGTCTCTCCTCCTTCCTGGCCTTGTTCAGGCCTGCTCTTCCCCTTATCCTGGGGCTCTCTTTAGGATGCAGCCTGAGCCTGCTGATGGTCTCCTGGACCCAGGGAGACACAGATGACTCGTGTGGAGATGAACTGGGCAATGTGGGTCTCTTCCTGGGCAGCAATAGGGGAGACCCCCCAAGGGACCAGAAAGGTGGTCCTGGGAATGAGGACTTCCAGCCACGCATCGTACCATACCACAAAGACCCCAACAAACCACACAAGAAGGTCCTCAGGTGAGCATTTTGGGATGAATGCACAGAGGAATACCACATCCTATCCTAACATTAGATTTCAGAGACAGTTTGCAAATGGAAGACACTGCTTCAATGTGTCTCAAAAATATATGCAGAGCTTTTATTTTAATTTAACCTTTATTTAACTAGGCAAGTCAGTTAAGAACAAATTTAGATTTACAAAAGGCAAAAGGCCTCTTGCGGGGATGGGGTTGGGATTAAAAATATAAATACATTTAAATAAAAATATAGGACAAAACACACATCACTACATAAAGAGAGACCTAAGACAACAACACAGCATGGCAGCAACACATGACAACACAGCATGGTAGCAACACATGACAACACATTATGGCAGCAACACATGACAACTCAGCATGGTAGCAACACAACATAACAACAACATGGTAGCAACACAACATGGTAGCAGCGCAAAACAGGGTACAAACATTATTGGGCAAAGACAACAGCACAAAGGGCAAGAAGGTAGAGACAACAATACACAACGCAAAGCAGCCACAACTGTCAGTGTCCATGATTGAGTCTTTAATTGAAGAGATGGTGATTAAACTGTCCAATTTGAGTGTTTGTTGCAGCTTGTTCCAGTCGCTAGCTGCAGTGAACTGAAAAGACGAGCGACCTAGGGATGTGTGTACATTGGGGACATTTAACAGAATGTGACTGGCAGAACAGGTGTTTTATGTGGAGGATGAGGGCTGCAGTAGATATCTCAGATAGGGGGGAGTGAGGCCTAAGAGGGTTTTATAAATAAGCATCAACCAATGGGTATTGTGACGGGTATACAGAGATGACCATTTTACAGAGGAGTATAGAGTGCAGTGATGTGTCCTAAATGGAGCATTGGTGGCAAGTCTGATGGCCGAATGGTAAAGAACATCTAGCCGCTCAAGAGCACCCTTACCTGCCGATCTATACATTAAGTTTCCGTAATCTAGCATGGGTAGAATGGTCATCTGAACCAGGGTTAGTTTGGCAGCTGGAGTGAAAGAGGAGCGATTACGATAGAGGAAACCAAGTCTAGATTTAACTTTAGCCTGCAGCTTTGATATGTGCTGAGAGAAGGGCAGTGTACCGTCCAGCCATACTCCCAAGTACTTGTGTGATGTGACTACCTCAAGCTCTAAACCCTCAGAGGTAATAATCACACCTGTGGGGAGAGGGGAATTTTTCTTACCAAATTACATGACCTTTCATTTGGAGGTGTTCAGAACAAGGTTAAGGGCAGAGAAAGCTTGTTGGACACTTAAGAAAGCTTTGTTGTAGAGCGTTTAACACAAAATCTGGAGCTGTTGGATCTCTTTTATAACTGCGTGCGAGGCATATGGGTTGTATTTTCTGCTAACTAACACTTATGCAACCCACGCACATTGCCAAATTCTTCATTGATATGTAAATGAGGCAAATCATGACGCTCGCTGCAGATGGATCACACTTTGTTCCAAAATGAAGGCCTTTGTAGGTCACTGTCTGTTTGACTCCTAGGGATTTTTGTTGTTTGTTCATCTGTTTAATAGGCTTAAGCTTTTATCCCTTCATACTGGGTCTAAACCACTCTAGGATGGATGCGCAGTAGAATATGTAGGCCCTACACTTTTAGGGAACAGAGAACATAATTTCTTAGGCTAAACAAATGTAGGCTAAACAAAAAAAGGGAAAGACATGGTCAATGCTATTTGACCACTGCTGACCTTTCACCTCTTTATAAAGATTTGTTCAAAAAAGCCCATACGGTTTGATAATCCTACTGTCTCGCTTCTCTCCGAATCACCTCTTTAAAGCTGATTATTGGCCGGTATATACTGTAATTAACCAGTTAATCTAGAGTGTCTGAAGAGCCCACCGTTTTAATGATCTTAGAATGTTTTCAAAGTACAGTCATGTGACAGAATGACTCGAATTTCGTTGAAGTGTCTTCTTTTATGAAAGACCACAAACTTACTGAAGAATTGTGGTGCCTATTGACTATGACTATGATCTCCTTTGGTCATAGCCTAAATTCTTACTTCTTGCAGATGGTGAGAGTTAAGTCTAGACCCAATGACATCCTCTTCCAGTACCTAGCCATCTGGACAAGAATAACAAGTACATTTCTTAGTGTTTTATATTTTATTGAAAATGGTAGACTAGTGACAATGAAAACTAGCACTCAGAGAGTAGACCACTGCTCAGTGTTTTCTTTAACCCTACCCCCCATCATTCCCAGTAAACCCCACACACACACAAACACAGACCTAGACTACGTACCTAAAAACGAGGACCTGGAAAACATAAAAGGCACGAGAAAACAAACACAGTACAAGGGAAGGAGAAAGAAGAAAATAAAAAGAAAGGAGGGAAAGAAAGATAAGTAAACTAATCAGGGGGTTTCAGTGTCTCTAACTTTTCAAAGTAAGAAATAAATGGCTGCCATTTTTTAGTAAAGTTGCCAGTGGAGCCCCTTATTGAACATTTATTTTTTTCTAGTTGTAAGAAAAACATAACATCCCTGAGCCATTGAGAGGTGGATCGGGGGTGGACTGACTTCCAATCTAAAAGTATTCTACGTCTGGCCAGTAAAGAAGTGAATGCAACCACCTCTGCCCGTCTGTGGTTCAAGGAGGACAAGTCAGCAGGGATGCCAAACACTGCTAACAGAGGGTACGGCCGCAAAGCCACACCCAGCACCTCAGACAGTACCTTGAATATAGAGTCCCAATAGCTATTTAAGGCAGGGCATTGGGCAAACATATGAGTGAGATCACAGGGGGAGGCATGGCATCTATCACACTCATCCTTTACGTCAGGGTAAATACTAGCCAGTCTGGCCTTGGAGAAGTGCACTCTGTGTACCACTTTAAATTGGATAAGACCCAGGCGAGCACAAGGTGTCGTGGAGCGTATATTGTCTATTGCCTCACTCCACCACCCCTGCGTAAACTCAACCCCCATCTCCCGCTCCCAAGCCGACTTGATTTTATCAATGGAATGCACATCAAGAGACATAATGCACGAGTAGATTTGAGAGATTAGCCCACTCTGATGGGGCAGCAGAGATAGCACAGCATCCCAGGGTCTACTTGGGGGCGGGGCAGGAAAGCCAGGGAACTGGGAGGAAACAAAGTGGCGTACCTGAAGGTAGCGGAAAAAGTGAGATGGAGGCAAGGAGCACTTAGAGACAAGATCAGGAAAACTGACAAAACCACTGTCACCATACATGTCCTGAAAGGTCGCAATACCCTTTCTTGACCAGAGGGAGAAGGCAGTATCCACAATGGACGGGGGAAATGCATGATTTCTATTGATAGGGGCTAAGGTAGATGCAGAGGAGAATTTAAAGTGCAGTCGAAACTGGTACCAGATCTTAAGGGTGGAGAGTACCACAGGGTTGCCAGTATAATGGGAAGGTGATATTGGGAGGGAAGAGCAGAGCAGGGCAGGGCAGGGAGAGAAGCAGAGATGCAGGAGCGTGACTCAAGGTGGCACCATTGGGAGTCTGAAGCATGTAGCCAGAATGGCAGTTTCTGAAAATTGGCCGACCAGTAGTAGTATAGAAAGTTGGGTAAAGCCAGACCGCCACTAAATCTGCATCTCTGAAGTAGAGCTCTACTGACTCTGGGTACCTTACCCGCCCATATGAATGATGTGATGGCCTGGTCAATTGACTTGAAAAAGTTCCTGGGCAGAAAAAGGGGAATAGACTGAAAAATATAGAGGAATTTAGGCAGACTATTCATCTTCATAGCATTAATCCTACCTATGAGTGTAAGGGGTAAATTACCACACCTCTGAAAATCAGACTTCATCTGTGTGAGAAGGGGAGCAAAGTTCACAGAGAAAAGAGAGGGAAAAGACCAAGTCACATTCACTCCGAGATATTGAAAGCCAGAGCGGCTGAGCTGGAAAGGCAAGTCAGACTGTTGTAGCTGGAGTGCCGCTGGGTTTACTGGAAAGCATTCGCTCTTCTGGAGATTTAATTTGTAACCTGAGAAAGACCCAAAGTTGTCCTAAATAGAAAGAATAGAGGGCAGGCAAACCACCGGGTTACTGACATAGAGCAGCAAATCATCGGTATACAACGACAACCTGTGCTCAACCCCCTCCCGTGAAACACCCTGAAACGGGAGATGCTCGCAAGGCAACAGAAAGGGGCTCAATCGCAATGGCGAACAGTAGAGGGGACAGAGGACACCCCTGCCTAGTGCCGCATCCCAGGGCAAAATAGTTGGAACGGGTGTCGTTGGTGCAGACACTGGCCTGAGGGGATGTGTACAGTAGGCGGATCCACGAGTAAAACTTGTCCCCAAACCCAAACTTTCCAAGAACTGCAAAGAGATTCTATCAAAAGCCTTTTCCGCATCCAGAGAGATTACCAGCTCAGGGCAAACAAGTACATTTCTTGAATAAATAATAGCATTGTTGTAACATCTTTGTATAAGCATATTATTGTTACATAGTACATTAGACAAGTAATTGCATAGTAATGGAGTTGAGCGTAAAAAGAAATAATACTCTGTAAGATATGGCTGTTCCTTATTCCATCGATGTAATAAAATAAATAAAATAAATCAGTATTGAGTGAGTTTGATTTAAAACAGGGAAAGTCCCTCTGAACGCCTCTCTCCTCTGATCAGGACGCGCTACATCCACACTGAGCTGGGCATCCGAGAGCGCCTCTTGGTGGGTGTGCTGACCTCGCGGGCCACCCTCAACACGCTGGCAGTGGCGGTGAACCGCACCGTGGCCCACCACTTCCACCGCACCTTCTTCTTCACAGGCCTGCGCAGCCCCAAGGTCCCCCACGGCATGGCGGTGGTGGCCCACGGCGACGACCGGCCCGTGTGGCTGATGTACGAGACGGTACGCCACTTGCACCAGCACTATGGCTTGGACTACGACTGGTTCTTCCTGGCCCAGGACGACACCTACATGCAGGCCGAGAGGCTAGCCGAGCTGGTGGGCCACCTCAGCGCCGGTCAGGACCTCTATATGGGCCGGGCCGAGGAGTTCATCGGTGGGGAGGAGAAGGCCAGGTACTGCCATGGGGGTTACGGCTATCTGCTCTCCCGGAGCCTGCTGGCCCGCCTGCAGCCCCACCTGGACACCTGCCGCAACGACATCCTCAGCGTCAGGCCTGACGAGTGGCTGGGCCGCTGCATCATCGACTACCTGGGTCTGAGCTGTGTAGAGGTGCACCAGGTAAACTCACAGCTGAGACAGTTATAAAACATGTTTATAGAGTTGTTCAATAGAGTTTGCAATGATAAGCCGTCCATTTTATCAGTGAATACAACGCTGATATGTCATCATGATTTACAGTACTTTAACTACACCCATCAGTTGTCTTACCTGCGAGATGGCTAACATTTCCTTCCCCACTGCTTGCATGTGACCTACAGGAGATGACTTATCGCTACTTTGAGCTGGGGAAGAATGCAGACCCAGAGCGAGAGGACAGAGCCCAGTTTAAGAATGCCTTCACGGTCCACCCAGTGTCAGAACCCAGTCTCATGTACCGCCTGCACAAACGCTTCAGCCAGATTGAACTGGACTGGACCTACCTACAGATACAGCAGCTGCAGGTTGGTGTTGTTTAATGGGATTAGATATGCTCTCTCTATGCTTCGGGCTATTTGATGAGTTGTCACTGGTGTTGGTTTGACTGGTTACGGGTCCAGTGTGCAAATGTTAAAAATTGTCTCAAGGCTTAAAAATACTTATTTAAATGGAGCGTATGACCTTTGCTTTAAGAACTCAAGAGGAGAGAGGCCAGGAATACTGGGAAAAATGGGTTTCGTACTTGAAAATAGTCTAATTCTAAGATGATGTCACTGTAACTAATCTAATGAACGTATGATGTGTGCTGTACCTGCCAGAGCTTTTTATTGTTTTTTTACTTTATTTGTATTTTCTTTGTGTTCCTCGATAAAAACAAAGTAATTCGTTGCCAATTCACCCTCTGAATGGCACACATACACAATCCATGTCTCAATTCTTTAACCTGTCTCCTCCCCTTCATCTATACTGATTGAAGTGGATTTAACAAGTGACATCAATGGAAGGGATCATAGCTTTTACCTGGATTCACCTGGTCAGTCTGTCATGGAAAATGTTTTGTACACCATTGCTTATAATAACCTTATAATAAGCTTTGAGAGAGACGCTGACCAAGGAGAAAGTCATACCATTAAAGTTACGCCTTAAAATGACTACCCTTAACATTGCTCACGAATATCCTAATACTGAAGAAAAACATATTTTAATAGATGCTTATGGTACATGTAAACACTGAAAAGTTGTCTCATCATGGTTGTGTCTTCTTGTCTTTTGTCCAGGTCCAGATCAACAACCTGAGTGAGCTGACCCCAGAGGGGAAGGCGGGGGCCACCTGGCCCATTGGGGTCAACCCCCCCTTCAGGCCCAAAACACGATTTGAGGTCATCAACTGGGAGTACTTCACTGAGGAGCATATTTACTCATGCCCTGACAGCTCCCCCAAGTGTGAGCTGCGTGGCGCCGACCGGGCTGATGTGAGCGTCGTGCTGGAGACGGCCGTGGAGCGCCTCAACGAGCGCTACCAGCCCCAGCTGCGCTTCAGGAAACGGCATCTGCTCAACGGCTACCGGCGCTTCGACCCCACGCGAGGCATGGAGTACGTGCTGGACCTGGCCCTGGAGGCTTTCACCCAGAAGGGTCACAGCCAGGTCATCGCCAAGCGGGTCAGCCTGCTCCGCCCTCTCAGCACCATCGAGATCATCCCTATGCCCTACGTGACGGAGGCCACCCGGGTGCAGATTATCCTGCCAGTCACGGCCCGCGAGCAGGACTATGTGAGCAACTTCCTGGACATGTACGTGATGAACACTCTGGATACGCATGACAACGTCCTGCTCACCTTCCTGTTCGTCTACGACCCCTTCGACGCTCAGCGGATTAGTCAGGCTGACGTGTTCGCCGGCATCAAGGCCATGATTGGCGAGGTGGAAAAGCGCTACGGTGACGTGAAGATCCCCTGGATCAGCGTGAAGACGGAGGTGCCATCGCAGGTCAAGCTGATGGACATCATCTCCAAGAAGCACCCGGTGGACACGCTCTTCTTCCTGGCCTCGGTGTGGACCGAGGTCAACGCCGACTTCCTCAACCGCTGCCGCATGAACGCCATCAGCAACTGGCAGGTGTTCTTCCCTGTCCACTTCCAGGAATTCAGCCCGGCCATCGTGTACCGCGACCAGCAGCCCTCAGCCGCTTCCTCCTTCGCTGCCGAGGCGCTGCGCGATGGGCGCTTTGACCGCCACGTCTTTGAAGAGGCCTGCTTCTACAACGCCGACTACATGGCGGCGCGCACCAAGATGGCCGCCGACATCCTGGACAACGATGAGCTGCTGGAGAGCATGGACGTGTACGAGATCTTTGTGCGCTACTCGGGCTTGCACGTGTTCCGGGCGGTGGAGCCGGCGCTGGTACAGAAGTACGTGCGGCGGGCATGCAACCCGCGCTTCAGTGAGGACATCTACCACCGCTGTGTGCTCAGTAACATGGAGGGCTTGGCCTCGCGATCCCACCTGGCAATGGCCCTGTTTGAGCAGGAGCAGGCCAACAGCACATAGGGGGTCTAGTGGGGCTCTCCCACTGCAATACTGCTGTCACTCCAGACTTTTATGAACCAGGCCTCAGAAAGCAACATCTTTGGGCCAAACACTGGTGCAGAGCCTGACAGTGGAAATGCACCATACTGTAGGTCTACCATCTAGAATGACATGGTGCCTTTGGACTTTATGAAACTCAACCACACTGCCCAAACTTTTGGACAAGGCATATTATGGGACGCTTAATCTTCAAACGGATCCCTAAGGACCCATGTGCAATCTTAGGCCTGTGAAGACAGAGGAGCAATATTACAACGTGTATTCCTGCAAACTGTGTGTGCAGGCTGCCAGAACTCTGTGCTTTCACACCAATGGAAGCACAAGCATTTTGCTACATCTGCTAACCACGTTTATGTGACCAATAAAATGTGATTTGATTTGAAGGGGTGGCTCTATTGAGAGGTGACGAATGAACAATGAGCAGCATTGATGTCTGATTAGGGCTGGGCAGTATACCGTATTTTACTATGTACTGGTATTGATGCACGGACCAGTGTGTATTTTTACTTGATCTTCTCTAACGGTATTTCAATGTTTGGTTTGTTAAATGTGATACGTCACTCCAGCTTGTGTAATGTCAGTATTTATAGTTTACTCCGTTTGCTACTTGAGTTGTCTCTCTCCTCCACTTCCCCATTCGCTTCCCACGCCAAGCCCTGCCCCCTGTCACTGTTGGTTGTCAATGCCGTGCCATTCACTCTGTCTGCATGGTCAGATGGAACAAGATGTTGGTGAAAAATATGCTGATTTCCACTTTGCTTCTTAATATAAATCCACAAGAGTTCTATAATTACATTAGTTTATGTATATTACAGTCTGCAAACCAGTCATTAGTTTTTTCTTAGCAAGTTGTAGCTAAAAATAAATCGTGTTTGGGCTAATCGCTAGTTAGCTGACTAGCAAGCTAGCTAATTGTAGCTAGCTAATACAGCCTGATACCAGTGCTAGTGTAGGCCTAGATCAGCATGTTGTTTGTGCCAAAGTATCTTCTAAATCAGAGATGAATAGGCGAAGCATGATTATGTTAGCTAGTGCTAGTTAGCTACATGAAGTAAGAGAAAACATGTAATGTAACATTAGGGTCCCCTGGGAAAGACTGACCAACACATTGGTTCCTACCCTGTCACAATAATTCCTCCCTGGCTTTTTAATTCATTGTCATGTCAAAAAACAATCTATTCAAAGTACTGCCCACTATATTCCAACTATAGAATTCAAATAATCATTCTATTTCCATACTTCCAACAGTTCACCAAATAATTAGGCCTATATGTTTTGCCCATATCATGCAGCCCTATGTGGCACAGTGTGGAAATTATAACAAATTAGTGCAGGGAATGCAGAAATATAATTATACAATATTTTGCCCATATCGCATATGTTTCCAATGTTGTGTTTTGCCTTGAGAAAACCACCATGAGCTATTTGTCTTCCTTCATGACTGTGCTGATTTATGATGCTAATACTGGAGTTAAAGAGAATTAAGTGTCTTATGTGTCTTTCAATTGACACTTAGTTTGCTCAGTATGTCGAACTTGTAGAGAGTGGGGTTTGTTTCATGTGAACATATGGTCTGTTTTTTTATTTTCCTACTGTTATTAAAGGCAGATGTCGCATTCGGACTCATTTCTCATGTTATTGTGGAATCCCAGACCTAGCAATTTCCTTTGCTATCTATCTTTTGTGCACTTCAAGGTTTGTTTGAAACACAGCTTCATTACTGTGGGGTCTCAATTAGGGAAGACAAAATAAAACTACTTGTCATTGAGAACTACAGCCTCAACAACGACAGATGAGTGATGCATACTTTGCAAGTCAGGACTGAGAGTTTGCGAGCCAAGGACAAGCTATTAAGGGTGTCGATTCTAGTGGTTGATATTCCTCCAATCATATAGCTCTGAACTCTGTATTTTTCCTGGTTGCCTTTCTAGCTGTGCCCTGAGGCAATGTACAGATTGTACTGAAGCCTGAAATCTACCTCCTCCCTTACCCAGGCCTCCCTGGATTTTAGATGGAATTCTCTACACGTGTGTCTTATGGAAGGGAGTGCAGATTCAGAATGCCCTAGCTGGGTAAGTTTTGTCCACCTGGCCATAGTCCAACAGGGAGAGGGAGGGGGGAGCTGTTTGTCCATAGTGTGGCGGGTGGGAGGTGGGTTCAGAGCACTGAATAGTTCACTTGACAACCTCTCTGTCTCCTCCCTCTCTGGGCAGGGGTGAGAGGATTGCACTGAGGGGTGAAACCGCCCCCTGTGCAATAGATGTCAAGCCAGGGTTTGGCAGAGGGGAGGGGGGAGTGAAAGAGTTTCTTTCTGCGGTAGCTAGCTAGTGCGGGGGTTGTAGGTTAGCATTATTGCATGCACTCCACCTGTTTAGACACAGTCAACAATAACTCACTTGTCTGCCATCTGAAAACGGCGTCTTGCTCATGCAAGGACTGCTGTAAGTATTACTCCCTTCTGACTTTGATCGGTCAGCTTATTGCCAAAAATGTAAGTGATATACCGCTCACCAAAGCCAAAGACTATTTGGCCCAGTACTGTATGAAGGTGTTTTTAGACTAAGCTACACATTGACAGATATAGCCCCCTGGGCAGCTGGATTCCATTTAATTTGAAACCTATGAAATATAGCCAAGTCCACCTCTGGTCTTTCCAATTTGATGTTTCTAAGATATATAATATTTAGACCATTGATCAGCATGAAATATCTAAACATTTGATCTTCGCGATAAGGCCCATCCCCTTGACTTAGCAATAAAACACACATTGCAGACCTGATGGCATTTACAAACTTTGGCAAGCGCTACTTTATTTACATCCAGGCTGTCTCACAGAGTCACAGCTGTAGTTTCATCATTTAATTTTTCTTTTTTTTTTTCTTCCTTTTTTTTGTAGAATGGGGTAACCCAACACATTTGCACAAGTGAGAGCTATATCTCCATGGTGATGACCAACAGACAAAACTATATTAGTAAAAGAGAGCTGTGAGGAACATGGGCTCTCCTCACAAAGTCATGCACAGAGACTGCGTTACCACCTACCCATTCAGGTAGACCAATATTAATGCTTTTTGTCAGAGAGAGAGAGGAGCACACAGTTTAAGTACAGTCTATATAGTCATATGGTTTCTGTTGTCAGACAGAGGGCGTCCGTGAGTTGTAGTTTCTAGAATGCCCAGAGAGGGAAGCCCTACAGTCAAAGATGCTTCATGACTGCCAACCACACAAGACCAATCTGGGTCAAACACAAGTATTGATTGACACATAATTTAATACAACAATGATTATGCTCCCTTGCTTGGTGCAGTTGAAATACATGTAACCTGTAGTAACAAAAATTATTAGGCAGATAACTATGCTGGCTAGGTAGTGCACAGATGTTTTTGCAAATGTTCGATAAAGGCCCTTTCACAATGGAAATTGTGTCAAATCCATTGCTCTCCAGATCCACTTCCATGCATTTGAGAGAGTATTTACACGTTCTGTTTTAAATGTAGAAAACCTGTCCATGCAGCATGCATAGGTCTTTAAGAAATCCAATCTCTTTGTTTATGCTGAGTTAGGTCTCAGCCATGTTGAAGAGAATGTTGTCACAAAATTGATGTAACAAGGACACAATTGAACTGAACCTTACAGAAGACAGCAGTGTTGACTTCAAATAAGAAACGTATTTCCGAGAAGGCTTCTCCCATCAGACAGACAGACAGACAGACAGACAGACAGACAGACAGACAGACAGACAGACAGACAGACAGACAGACAGACAGACAGACAGACAGACAGACAGACAGACAGACAGACAGACAGACAGACAGACAGAGACACACACACAACTAGAAGGGCACACAACTGAGTTGCTGTGGAAGTTAGTTAAAGAGATGGGCGATCCCTGTGAGTGGGGAGACAGGGAGGCATCATCATTCCCAGCATTACATTTTGTGGTTGTGCCCTATTAAAACTCAACAAGAAGGGCCTAAAATAACTGTCCCCCACCCCCCTCCCCCAAGTGTACACAGAGGGACACTAGCGGCCCTGTCCAACAGCTTTAAATGTATGGACCCCATGTCCCGCCATTCCCTAAACCAAACACACTGACACAAACATACAGTCATATGCTGTACAGTTTCTCTCCCTGTAGAAAAGAAAAACAGATTTACATTCAGATGTTTCCTACAAAAATGTTGTCATATTCACCCATGTTCAATTTCAACGGGTAACGTAGTTTTATCGGGCCTAGACAAAATAACGGTAATCGTTGATCATTTTAACACTCTTCATCGAGACCTTTGGTGACTCCGTCAAAACGTTCAAGGACAAAATACTGTCAGTCAGATCCACTTGGGACAGGTAATTCACAAAAGATGTTAACAAAAAATACAATAAACAAAGACCTATTTCCTCATTCATTTCTAATAATAGGATTACTAAAGTTACTGGTCAACATTGGACAGGCTGTAGTTTTACTGCCGCCCCATGATTCTTCAACATAGGAAATGGTGTTGGTTACTCTCACATCATATTCCAAAATGTGTCCTTCGTTAACGTAAAAAAAAAACTGGTTTGAGTATTTAGAGGGATCTGTAGCTAATACCGTTCCCAAACATTACTTTTGTACAGTTATTATGACAGGACAATGAGCCCCTGAAATAAATATCTGTCTAAAATAGCAACACAAACAATCAACCACTAATGTTATTCAATTTGCGAGGTAATTTACTGCGGTAAAAAAGTGCCTTGAGGGGACAAGTCTGTCTGGGTGCTCTGTGTTACAGAGAGTTAGTCTGTGTAAAAACATGCAGGCTGTACTGACTCGAAGGCGCCACGCTATGGCCGCCAAGTGTTACTACGTTACTTTGCCCTTGTGCCTAGCCTTACCTCCTCACTCACGATAACATCTATCCTCTACAGTCAACAGATATTAGTCTTATTCATCTTTGTCCCATTTAACTTAATCTGATGGAATATATTCACTTATAGAGATTTAAAAAAAAAAGAAGCTAATCTTAGATTGCATCTTGCTTAGTTAATAATGGAGGAAAATCTCACTGCCTTCCTTGAACAAGATCATTTCTTAAAATGACAGACCATTTAGGCTTCAGAAGTGAAATTAGCCCAGACCCCCCGAACCATTAGTTCATACTGTAATCTTCATTCTGCTGGTGTAAATTTGGTTCCACATCAAAACACACATGCACACTCAGAGCATATTGCTCACATGAACTATACAGCTAATGATACACTAAAACAATGGGCACAATCCAAACTGTGTGTGAGTCAAGACACTTTAAGCATTAGGTTACAAACAACCACTTTGTGCTCATCCGAATGAGACAAAGTGGACCATTATGACCGTTCTTTATGTACAGTACTGCTGGACTCAGCAGAAAAGTCCATCTGGTTGAGATGAGAAGGATCTAAAACACAGTGATCATTCTGCAGGCAGCTGGTACAATGACTTCTAGTCTCTATCGAAAGACAGTGACATGCTAGTGGGTTCTAAGTGGTTGACATTAAAAGCAACCCACTGTGTTAGGGTTCTTTTGAGAAACAAAATGTCCGCCGAGGGCCTGTGGTTGCAGGAGTGTGGAGAGACATGTTCGGTCCGTCAGAGCTGAACAGATTGAGGAACGATTTTGGACACATACAATTGGGGGATGGGCCAGAGGTCATAGGTCACTACTACAGCGGTAAAAAACAAAAATAAAAAAACACACAAAAACACAGGTCTGGGGTCAGATGAAGAGTGCAGAGAGAGAGAGAGAGAGAGAGAGAGAGACGTCCGAGACAGGGTGTTTAGGTGTTCCTCACGGCCAAGGCCTGCTCCAACTCCTGTCTCCTCTGCTGGATCTGTGAAAGGGTAGAGTGGAGGGGTGTCATCACCATCACACACATTGAAACAACCTGACCTCAATACACCTGAGGTCGATACCCAGTACCAATCAATCAAATAATTTGTGAGAAGGGTTATTTAAATAAAGTTGGATCGCTTGTGTTATACAGTACTGGTAAGACTGGTATAACAGAGGAGGCACAGCTTCAAAGCTAAAGATGACTATTCCACGCTGATCTTAATTCCCAATTTGTGTTCCTACTCAGATGCTGGGTGAGTTGTAAAAAGGTTTTAAGGTGCAATGTTTGACGTGTCTCCTCACCTTGCTGTAGAAGTAGCGACTGACGGCCTCCTGGGACCAGGGCTCGTGGTAAAACTCTGCCCTCCTCTCCTCCTCGGGGTTCCCCACCACGTCCGTCATAAGCTGCAGACAAAGAGCTAGTTAGTCATGTTTAGCCCCTTCACTTTTTCTACATTTTGTTACGTTACAGCTTTATTATAAAATTGATTAAAACAAATAAATCCTCAGCAATCTACACACAATACCCCATAATGACAAAGTGAAAACAGGTTTTTAAGACCATTTTTCAAATGTATTACAAATTAAAAACATAAATACCTTATTTATATTCAGACCCTTTACTATGAGACTTGAAATTGAGCTCAGATGCATCATGTTTTCATTGATCATCCTTGAGATGTTTCTACAACTTGATTGGAGTCCACCTGTGGTAAATTCAATTGATTGGACATAATTTGGAAAGGCACACACCTGTCTATATAAGGCCCCACTGTTGTTGACAGTGCATGTCAGAGCAAAAACCAAGCCATGAGGTCAAAGGAATTTTCCGTAGAGCTCACGAGACAGGATTGTGTCGAGGCACAGATTTGGGGAAGGGTACCAAAACATGTCTGCAGCATTGAACGTCCCCAAGAACACAGTGGCCTAGTTTGGAACCACCAAGATTCTTCCTAGAGCTGGCCGCCCGGCCAAACTGAGCAATCGGGGGAGAAGGGCCTCTAGAGTTCCTCTGTGGAGATAGGAGAACCTTCTAGAAGTAAAACCATCTCTACAGCACTCCACCAATCAGGCCTTTATGGTAGAGTGGCCAGAAGGAAGCCACTCCTCAGTATAAAGGCACATGACAGCTCGCTTGGAGATTGAACTCTTTGGCCTGAATGCCAAGCATCACATCTGGAGGAAACCTGGCACCATCCCTACGGTGAAGCATGGTGGTGGCAGCATCATGTTGTGGGGATGTTTTTCAGCGGCAGGGACTGGGAGACTAGTCAGGATCGAGGCAAAGATGAACAGAGAAAAGTACAGAGAGATCCTTGATGAAAACCTGCTCCAGAGCGATTAGGACCTCAGACTGGGGCTAAGGTCCATCTTCCAACAGGAAGACGACCCTAAACACACAGCCAAGACAATGCAGGAGTGGCTTCGGGACAAGTCTCTCAATATCCTTGAATGGCCCAACCAGAGCCAGGACTTGAACCTGTTCGAACATCTCTGGAGACACCTGAAAATAGCTGTGCAGCGATGCTCCCCATCCAACCTGACAGAGCTTGAGAGGATCTGCAAAGAATGGGAGAAACTCTCCAAATAAAGGTGTGCCAAGCTTGTAGCGTCATACCCAAGAAGACTCAAGGCTGTAATAGCTGCCCAAGGTGCTTCAACAAAGTACTGAGTAAAGGGTTTGAATACTTCTGTAAATGTGATATTTCCGTATTTTATTTTTAAGAAATATGCAAAAAAGTTGTTGCTTTGTCATTATGGGGTATTGTGTGTAGATTGATGAGGAAAAACAACAACAATTTAATTCATTTTAGAGTAAGGCTGTAACATAACAAAATGTGGAAAAAGTCAAGGGGTCTGAATACTTTCCAAATGCACTGTAAGTGTGTGTGTGTGTGTGTGTGTGTGGCCCTCACCTTCAGGTCTCTGCTCTGAGACTTTAGCCAGTCCTGGATGTAGCCCTTTGGATCCCTGGAGAAGCTGAGCATAAAGTCCCTCTGGATCTTCAACTGGTTGATGGACTCAATGGTCTCATGGATCTAAAGGGTTCATAACGATCACTGATGTCACAGGACAGCTTAGACAAATCTACTCTTAAGCATAGGGAAATGATTTTCCAATTTCAATACACACATTTATTTGAGTCACTGCGTTTTCTCAGAATTTGTATTCAGATAGTGTAAGAAACGGTGATCGCAGTGTGAAAGAGTGTCAAGGCTTTTCACACAGAACGACATGAAGCCACAGCACCTTGGTGTCACACACAGTGTAAAGATAGATTTACATTGCGGAGATGCGGGAACAACAATCCAGCTCCCGACACCTCAGCTTTTCCCTACACTGTAATTTAAACCGGTGCGATAAACGTTTGCCCACAGCGCGCGTTAAAGTGTTAGCAAGGGTTGGGGTCAATTCCATTTCAATTCCAGTCAAATCAGAAATATTCCAATTCCAAATTTGGCCCACTGAAAAGCATTAAAAATAATTGGAATTTCAGTGTTGAAATGGAATTGACCCAAACCCTGGTGATTGCATGTCAGGCGACAAGATTCTCCGGGAGAATCAGATAGAAATGTATCCAACAGAGTCAGACTGCTCTGAACTCTAATTCACATATAACTGACGGTACTTAGTTGTCCCGCATCTCTGCAATGAAAATCTACCTTAAAGGTCATCTTGGGTAATTGTGATTGGCTATCCTTCCTGTGTGGTTGTCCCACCTTGTTGTCCAGTGAGGCGATCTCCTGCTGGTTGGCAGTGGAGAGGAGGAAGCTGCTCATCTGGCTCTTCAGGGGGTCCTCCACCTCCACGTCGATGTCATAGCACGCCGTCTTCTTCTGGTCGTTGGGGTCCACACTGTAGGTAGACAGGGGAATGATGGTGAGAATACTTTTGGAGGTTGTTGGCAGCATTTCAAATGTAATACACATTTATTTAACCAGGTAAGACCAATGAAAAAGGTTGGGAGGCAAGAATGCTAGGGATATTTCTGTATTTTACCAGTATTTTTGCCTCCAAGGCTAGCCTTTTAATTTGTATTGTATTATCTGCCCTTTGGAACGGCATTACCTGTGAAACACTGTGCCCACAATTATTTTATAGCATTGCTGGATTTTTATACTGTATCTCTTTCCACTTTCTTGGTTAAAAGAATTGGTACTTTTTCGTGTCGCCTTTTATGACCAGGCATTCACCCTTAAAACAAGGAATTTGCCAGGTAGGTGTTAAGTATGAGCTGCTCACCTGATGACGTGGTTGATGACGATGGGGTCAGGGGGCAGGAGGAGGTTGGTGAGACGCTGGGGGATCTCAGAGAACTTGAGCCGCGGGCAGTCAAAGATCTGAGAGGAAGACAGTAACATCTCAGAATACAGGCCTAGCACCATAGATGTGTGTGTCCTAAATGGCACCATAGTACCTATTTAGTGCACTACGTTTGACCAGGGCTCCTATGGGTTAGTGCACTATATAGGGAATATAGTGCCATTTGGGACGTAGGCAACATGGCAACAGCTAACAGTCAATACAGTACCATAGGAGAACCAGAAGAGTGTAGTCTACCTGCTGAAAGTACTTATCACAGTTGATGTACTCCTTATCGTGGGAGTCCTGCAGCTTGTTGGTCTTGACGTACTGCCACAGGGCCTGGATGATACAGGAGCGGGTCTGGGTGTGGATACCCAGCAGGCGAGCCAGACGAGGGTCCAGCTTAAACTGGGGGGGCTGGGGAGAGGTCAGAGAACACCATCAGTACTAGCCCAGATAGGAACTAGAAACCTCAGACAGGAACTATTACAACGTTTGACACACTTCTGAGTAGCTTTTAGCCTCATGTACTACTGAAAATAAAAAGGACTGAAATCTCTTTCTAGGAAAGCACATGAGTGGACAGCAATGTGAATACCCACTAGGTAAAAACTGGTTGAATCAACATTGTTTCCATGTCATTTCAACCCCAAAATTAAATGTGAGGACGTTGAATCAACTTGGAAAACTGATTGAATTTGCAAAAAGTCACTTTAAGTTAACTTAAATCAAAACTAGACGTTGAACTGACGTCTTTGCCCAGTGGTTAGTGTCTCTATGGCGCCCTCACCTGGTAGTCTAGCATTAGCAGCAGTGTGCAGCGCACACTCACATCCCCTGGCCTCTTCACCTGAAAACCGTCAGTCTCCTGGGTGGTGGGAGTGCGGTGCCACTAGCAGGAAAAACAAAGACAAAAACCCCACCTTGAACACTACTTACAGGCACCGGCCACGGACTTCCAGAACATTCTGCATGTGTACATTCAAACGTGCACATAACGACGATAAAAGAATACAAAACCAAATATGTACACTTTCAACGAGCAGCCCTGCTCTCGACCCTTTGAGTTTGTTGTCTTTTGGAAGGCTGAATCGCTGTAAAAAGAATAGATCGTGCATAGTATGGTAAGGAACTGAGTGAACTACTGAGACAGCAGAGTCGCTAACTCGTATGTTGGCATTCAAAAGGAAATAATGGTCAGATTGAAAATGACAATCTGCAGAGATATTTTAAAACCTAACAAGAGCATGGCTTATCAAGTTGAGACTGTACCAAATGAAACCTCTATTTGGCATTGCAGTCGTTTCGTATACATTTTATCCTCTGTTATCCGGGTGTCAAACCCTCCCTGGTATTTTATCTATGTGGAAATGTTAGTTGAGTCTGCATCTTACCTTCGCTTTACTGGTCAGCAGCTGAAAAGAAAAACACTTAAAGTTCCCTGCGTTTCAGTGCATTGTAGCCACTTAGCATGCAACACTGGGAGGGAACTGGGAATGTTTTTCTACTTCTTTACCCGCTAACTCAATGTAGGGTTTACACATAGATGTTTTCATAATTGTGAATTTGATTCCAGTGTCAAAAACATGATTTCTCTCCAAACCATGTTTTTACAATTCACAGGTCACAGAATTGTATGGTTGGAAATCCAGACACCATTCTCCGGTAGAATCTTCATTCTCTGATAAAGTGGATTCCTTGAGATCCTAAAGCCATTTAATCCTAAAATCGGATGTCATAAACTCGCTATATGAGAGTAATAAGCTGTATGGGACTGGCTGTGTTTCTACAGTCTCTTAAGTAAAATATCTGTTCTCGAATGATGGCATCAGCCAGCTCACTGAACAACAATGATGATGCCAGGTCTTCCAGTAGCCAACAATACCAAAATAGGCTAAATACATGAGAATAGTGTATTTCTTTTCTCTGAATCATAACTAAATGTAAACCATCTGGTATCACTAAACCACACATGTAGCCAATGGCCTAATCTTGTACAGCGGGAGTGCAGCATTGTAACTAAAGATACAAAGCCAAGAGTCTTTAGTGGTTAAAGACTATGGTTAACCCCTTGTTTGCCCAAAACCTGCTGAATAGATCTGGATGAAGCTGGATGGCGGGATCATAGAATTAGAATGAATAGAACGGACGTCTCCATTCAGGTAATTATACCGTAATGGGTGGACTGGGGGCCATTTTGAGGGTCCCCAAAGCAGTAAAGCACGAAATGACTACAAAAAATACATTCCATTCTCATTCTAGTTCTAAGGGCGGGACACAGACAGGGTAGAGGAGACGAGAGTGAGACAGAGAGGACAGAGGGTGCAGGTATACGGTCACCGGTCATCAGGGAACATGAACTCACCTCTACCAGGTGGTTGTCAGGACCGTACAGGTCTTTGTCTAGCTCGATCACCAGGCTCTTGAAGAATGAGGAGAATTTCCTCTTCATCTTCCCAGGCTATGAAACAAAGAGAGATGGTGAGTTAGTTTAACATGGATGGAACATTTGGGCTGATATGAACATTTTGAGTGTAACAACATGCACACATGCACGCAAGCACACACACAGGCAAACATGTCTGCATTGTAGATAGGGTTTCCCCCCTTTGTAAACCAGTTTGTTGTAGTCTGACCTAGTCTGTTTCCTGGCTACTGAAAATCAGTCTCCGGGAGTGATTCCAACTAAACCACTACGAAATACTGTTCAAAACCTGCCTTAGAGAACTTGATATATACTGTTGTCATTGACTATAGCATTTCTTGGACACCAAAGCAGTGATGTCATTGTATCTACTGTGAGTCCCTAGAGGACGCCCAAAGACGTAGGAGACTACATACAATGTGAAAACAGGATATTCTCAGGGTCCACTTCCTTAAAAGTTGATTCCAAATATTTGTGGGCTCTAAAGCCTCCAATGGTCCAAACCGCTGTGAAATGACAACCCTGCCTTGAAACTGATGAGAGCATTTGAGTCGAGCCACCATTTGAAGTCGAGCTAACTCAGCAAAAGCAAATCTATGGCCATCTTGCTTTTCCTGTGCAAACATTTAGCAAAACATTGATAATTCTTCCGAAGGCCTAACCAAACAAACAACTCTTGTTGCTGACTGAAGTGAGCCGACAGTGTAGTCGTGGACATATGTTAGAACTATACAAGACTGCCGTACATGACTGTGGGGCAAGCACACCACAAAACAGCTCCTGGATCAAAGAGCTAGCAATTTTCATACTTGGTTGAAGGATTAAGGTATTTCACAGTGGTCAAAAGTAATTTTAACCCACCATGCTGCCACATTCAAATACCAACCCCTAACAAATATGTCCTGAGGAGAAAATGTAACTGACTTAGTGGTAGGGATTCAGTTGAAGGGATACAGTTGAAAAATAACCGTTCATAACCACCAACATCCATAGATGAGACTTTAGAATAAGATAAAATAGGAACTAAACAAAATAGAATATAAGGATACTTGAATTTGGGGCGGCATTTTGACGATTGGCTGCTGCCCTCCGGCACCCTTGATCGGCTACACCGCCTGCGGCACCTCAGCTCATAGCGTTACTGCAGTTCCCGCCCCCACCCCATTCCCGCTTCTCCATATATTCACTCCCACTATTCTTGGTAGATATGGTGATGTGTGTGTTTACATGGGATTATCCAATTGTGAAACATTAATAAAAATTAATCTGCTAATTAAATGATTGTATTGTTTTTTTCATGTTTGTGTGTGAAGATTAGTGATTAAGGGGATTCCAAGTGGCGCGGGGGTCCAAAGCACTGCATCTCAGTGCTAGAGGCGTCACTACAGACAACCTGGTTCGAATTCAGACTGTATCACAACCGGCTGTGATTGGGAGTCCCATAGGGCGGCGCACAATTGGCCCAGCGTCCTCCGAGTTTGGCCGGTGTAGGCGGTCATTGTACATAAGAATTTGTTCAGTTAAATTTGCCTAGTTAAATAAAGGTTACATAAAAAAAATGAATTAAGGCAGTAGCCTAACCTAGCCTGTTAACGTTAGCTAGCTACTACTAGCGGATACAATTTTTGCTAAAAGTTAACTATAGAGATTTGAAACAATTTGCTACCATGTCTAAGAGAGACGAAACCTATCAGGAAGCGAATATAAAAAAACGAATGAGAAAAGAGGCACAATCTCTAAACCAAAGAAATGTGTGTAGCAATATCCATTATCAGCCGGTGTGGAGAATGAGAAACCTCAGAGGACAGGCCATTCATTCTCAGAGAACGACGAGCCCCCCTTTGCTGATTCTAGCAGCGAAGAGGGCAAACCGGAGGAGTCCGAGCCATGCACTTCCACCCATGATAACAGCTCTCTGGCTGGTGGTCGCACCAGGCCTAGCCACACCTCCAAACAATGCCGGTGAATACCCTACTATCTTGGACCCGAACTCAAATTTGTCGCTCCCCGTCCCCGATGACAGTGGTGGTTCTGCTGCTAAATCCGACTCCCAGACAAAAAACATAAAAGATCCCGGTGGCCAAAATATATGAATGTTCTTTACGGGATATGTTAGTGCAGGCTGGGCCACATCAGGATAAGGAGGGGAATTTCCCAAGAGATGAGGGGCAATGAACGTTTTTCGGTGGCCCACTAAAATAGGAGGATGGTGAACTGGGAGAGAGTGGAGAGACCATGGCTCAAACTCATCAAAAACGCCAGCGCTCTGCTATGAATCAAGAGAGATTCAATGGACTCGCCACCATATCAATCGAGCACAAGTTGTTTTACAAAATCAACCTCCAACAAGCAGTGAATGCTTTTGCTGCCAGGAAGGCCAGGTGAGTCAACATGTCTTTGAATAAAAGGTAAGCGTTGATCGTACCCTCGCATTAACTTGTAAGATTACACAATAATCGATCTCTCTCAGATTATTTGATGTTGGACAATCAAATTCGATATGTAAATAAACAACATTTGTTAAGGCTGCGTCATCGACATAACTCTTATTTTACACTGCTCCAGCGAAACGAGGCCTGCCATGCATTTAAGCGTTGATCGTACACTCGCATTAATTTGTAAGATTACTCAATTATCTATCACCTGTTTACTTTTAGATTTAAATAGACTACATCCTAATCTCGCATTCTCACTCTCTTTCTCTCTCTGTCTTTCTCAGATTATTTGATTTCAGGACTACTATAGATAGTGGCTGCATAGTGATAGCAAAATTGTAACTCCGATGCAGAGGTTAAAGTAAAATTATATATGTGTACGTGGGCATAATCATAGAATTACATATATAATCGGAACCTATTTCTTCCTATTCCAAAAAATAAGTGGTAAGACTTCCTGTTTGACAGACACAAGTATGCTATCCTGTCGCATGCACTGATTAAATACCTCAGTGTCTGGGAAGGGCTTGGTGTGTTTGGTTAAAATAAGGGCTCGATAAAAGAAAAAGGGCAAAAATAATATCTATTGTTTGCTTCATATTTTGAAATAAATACATAAAACGGATACAAATTATATCAAGCGTTCTATAACAATGCTTAACTCGGTGATGCCTTATGGTAGAAACAAGCTCTAAAATGCAGCAGATTTTTGTCGCGACTAGGGCGGCGGAACGTCCAGGGCCGGCCCTGTAAGGAGACAGCCGGTGAAATAAGTATTGAACACGTCACCACTTATAGTTTTCAGCTGTTGTCTTGGCTTTCCATGCCTTTTTGAACCTCCCTTTCTTCATGTGTTCAATACTTTTTCCCTGTGTCATTTCACATTATTACACATAACTTAATTTCTGAACTTATTTGTTTTGGTTTCTTTGTATGTATGGATTACTTGGGTTGTTACCAACATCTGGTGAAAATGTAATGTCAATAGCACCTTTGGAAATATATTTACTGAGAAAAATACTTATTTCACCCGCTGTATATCGCTGAATCTAACAAACCATTGATGATTAATTGAGACAGTTGCATTGCATTGTACTACAGGAAGTAGAATACTCACATCATCCAGCAGCTTCCCCTCAACCCGCAGCTCCCATGATGCAATACTGCCGTCTGAGTCGTCAGCGTCAGGCTTGGCAGGGTTGAAGGTGTTGGAGATGTACAGCCTCAGTTTACGCTTTTGCTGTCAACACAAACACAAAAACACTGTTGGAACCAGTGGTTATTTCTCTACATTTTAGTCTTGGCACTTTGATACCTAGTACAGTGCATTCGGAATGTATTCAGACCTCCCCAACACTGATAGAATGTATAGTATTCACTGAGTGTACTAAACATTAAGAACACCTTCCTAATATTGAGTTGCAGCCCCGCCCCCCTTTCCCCTCAGAACAGCCTAAATTCGTCAGGGCATTGATTCTACGAGGTGTTGAAAGCGTTCCACAGGGATGCTGGCCCATGTTGACTCCAATGCTTCCCACAGTTGTGTCAAGTTGTCTGGATGTCCTTTAGGTGGTGGATCATTCTTGATACACACGGGAAACTGTTGAGCGTGAAAAAAACAGCAGTGTTGCAGTTCTTGACACAGACCAGTGCACCTGGCATCTACTACCATAACCCGTTCAAAGGCACTTAAATCTTATGTCTTGCCAATTCACCCTCTGAATGGCACACATACACAATCCATGTCTCAATTCTTTAACCTGTCTCCTCCCCTTCATCTATACTGATTGAAGTGGATTTAACAAGTGACATAAATGGAAGGGATCATAGCTTTCACCTGGATTCACCTGGTCAGTCTACATCATCTAAAGACCAGGGGTCCTTGTTTTGTACACACAGTGTAGTATAGTATAGTAGTGAGATACTTTAGGCCTATGATTTGTTACCTTCATGGGTCTCTTCAGGGCTTCCTGGATGTCCACCCGTTTACGCATAATGGTCTGGTCCAGTTTACGTTCAAAGGCCAACAGGTCCATGTAAGCCTGGGACTCCGGGACCAGCTCACGGATCTGGGGGGGGTGGCAAGAAACAATTATCTCGGTCAGTGTCTCTGACAGCCCACATAGTATACTGTATCATATCCATTGCTATACCTGTTGATTGAAAGCACGAGCTATTATCCAGTAAAATTGCACAAAAAAAAAAAGCTAAATATGACAATAAGTTCTGGCGTTGAGTTATACAGTTGAAGTCGGAAGTTTACATACACCTTAGTCAAATAGATTTAATCTCAGTTTTTCACAATTCCTGACATTTAATCCTAGTAAAAATTCCCTGTCTTAGGTCAGTTAGGATCACTTTATTTTAAGAATGTGAAATGTCAGAATAATAGTAGAGAGAATGATTTATTTCAGCTTTTATTTCTTTCATCACATTCCCAAGGGGGTCAGAAGTTTACATACACTCACTTAGTATTTAGTAGCATTGCCTTTAAATTGTTTAACGTTTCGGGTAGCCTTCCACAAGCTTCCCACAATAAATTAGGTGAATTTTGGCCCATTTCTCCTGACAGAACTGGTGTAACTGAGTCAGGTTTATAGGCCTCCTTGCTCGCACACGCTTTTTCAGTTCTGCCCACACATTTTCTATATTGTGATGGCTACTCCAATTTGGTTGTCCTTAAGCCATTTTGCCACAACTTTGGAAGTATGCTTGGGGTTACTGTCCATTTGAAAGATCCATTTGCAACCAAGCTTTAACATCCTGACTGATGTCTTGAGATGTTGCTTCAATATATCCACATAATTTTCCTTCCTCATGATGCCATCTATATTGTGAAGTGCACCAGTCCCTCCTGCAGCAAAGCATCCCCACAACATGATGCTGTCACCCCCGTGCTTCACGGTTGGGATGGTGTTCTTCGGCTTGCAAGCCTCCCCCTTTTTCCTCCAAACATAACGATGGTCATTATGGCCAAACAGTTCTATTTTTGTTTCATCAGACCAGAGGACATTTCTCCAAAAAGTACGATCTTTGTCCCCATGTGCAGTTGCAAACCGTAGTCTGGCTTTTTTATGGTGGTTTTGGAGCAGTGGCTTCTTCCTTGCTGAGCGGCCTTTCAGGTTATGTCGATATAGGACTCGTTTTACTGTGGATATAGATACTTTTGTACCTGTTTCCTCCAGCATCTTCACAAGGTCCTTTGCTGTTGTTCTGGGATTGATTTCGCACCAAAGTACGTTCATCTCTAGGAGACAGAACGCGTCTCCTTCCTGAGTGGTATGGCGGCTGCGTGGTCCCATGGTGTTAATACTTGCGTACTATTGTTTGTACAGATGAACGTGGTACGTTCAGGTGTTTGGAAATTGCTCCCAAGGATGAATCAGACTTGTGGAGGTCTACAATAATTTTTCTGAGGTCTTGGCTGATTGCTTTAGATTTTCCCATGATGTCGCGCAAAGAGGCACCGAGTTTGAAGGTACGCCTTGAAATACATCCACAGGTACACCTCCAATTGACTCAAATGATGTCAATTAGCCTATCAGAAGCTTCCAAGCTGTTTAAAGGCACAGTCAACTTAGTGTATGTAAACTTCTGACCCACTGGAATTGTGATATAGTGAATTATAAGTGAAATAATCTGTCTGTAAACAATTGTTGGAAGAAGTTCTTGTGTCATGCGCAAAGTAGATGTCCTAACCGACTTGCCAAAACTATAGTTTGTTAACATGAAATCTGTGGAGTGGTTGAAAAATGAGTTTTAATGACTTCAACGTAAATGTATGTAAACTTCCGACTTCAACTGTATGTTTGAGCTTTGGTTTTATTAAGGCATGGTAAGGCATCATGCTATCAAAGCATGTCTGGTGGCTGCACTGCAGCTGTGACTGTATTCTCTCAAGCCACCATTTCCCCCCAAAAAAATATTTATGTCGGAAGGAGTGACACCTAATGAAGGTGACAGAGCCGGCAGTAGTGTCCATAGGAGCTGTGACCGACCAGCACCACTCACAAATTGGTGCACCAATCCAGCCTTTAGTGCTGCTAAGTCCGCATTTGAAATGCAGAGGGTGCAGCAGAGCCAACCCACTGCCCCTACCCAACCTGCCCCTACCCTCCCTGAGGGAGTCGGCACACTGCCAAGGCTGCTTACCAAACTGGGCACATACTCCCAGATTCTCCCACTGCACTACCCCTCCCCTCAGTCTTTCTCTCTGTCTCTCTACCTGTCTCTCCCTTCATTGTTCCCTCGACCATCTCATTCCTTCTCTATCTGCACGTCTGTCTGTCGCCAGGTTGAGGTGTAGTGCAGACAGAATGCATTGGCGGACATTCCCTGTCCCTGAGTCATCGTTGTGGCGCCTGAGTCATGCGGCTATCTCCATTCCCTGTGTCTGGCTTGTGTTACGATAAGACCCACAGACTACAGAGACGCCTATAGGAGCGACTGGGAGCAGCATGGGGCTCCAGTCCACTGTCACCAGCAGCAGCTTTTTACACAAATCAATAGCCAACCAATGCAACCACAGGCTCGGTCGAGCTGAGACAGGGCAGGGGGTTGCAAGGAGGGGAGAGCGGAGGCTGTGGCTCAGGCAGGCAGGGGACAGAGGCTCGCTGTGGGTTTCTTTTGCCCTGACTGTGACCACACACTGGACACACCCTCACCTACGGAGAGAAGATGTGCCCACTCTATTGCCTCACACGTTGCGTCATAGTCACTCCGTTTCCTGCGATCCTATTGATTGTTCCATTTCGAAAATAAGAGGAACAATTGAAAAGCGAGCCTCTGATCACCCTGGCATCTATTTTCGCTCCATTTCTAACAACACATAATCATCTGCCCTTCCAAGCCCCGAGATCAAAACACACCACCCGCGTTTTCTATTCAACAGATAATCGATAATCACACGCACAAACACTCGGGTAACGGGGTGGGGGGGATAAAAGCTAAATATATGCAATCTCACCCTCTGTGGAAGAATCTTGTCCGCCATTTTCCTTCTCTTGGCGCTACAGAGAGGGAGAGAAAGACAGAGAGTAAAAGGAAAATGAGAGCGTGTTACTATGGTGACTGATAGTGTAGCGCCCAGGCCATCTGCTAAAATCCTGGGCCACATCCAGCACCCCAGTGTCCCAGCTGTGTGCGTGCGTGCGGTGCGCATGTGTGTGCATGCGTGTGTGTGTACGCAATGCGGATGTGTTTTGGGGCATCCAGCGGAGGCAGGCGTATGGTATGCCACCTGGAGAGCAGGCACCATGGAGATTCAGTGTCACGTTAAAAACGTCATGCACTAAAACCCCTCATGACTCATGCTATATCATCCAATGCGTATAGACTTCTCTTTATTGATAGATCGTGTGTATGTTTGTTAGTGAGTTTTGGCTCCTGTGCCAACTGTGGCTGTCTCCAGAGCCTAATTCACTATGTGACCGCCAATGACAATGCTTCCCAATACAACTTTCTTATTTTCGATGAGGGAAGAAAATTGTCGCCTTTCATCGGCTCACAGACTTGTCAAATTCTTTGGGTATGAAAAAGTATTGAACATTTTGGGAGAGATATTTCCATTTCCTGTCTTGGACATCATTCTTTCAACACCTGATGGGTTACTTACCATGGGCCCCTGCTAAGGCAAATGAGGTGTGCTGATTTAGTTTACTTGGTTGTCTAAGTAGCGTCTGCAGCTGCTGTCTGTGCCTCCTCAGTGAACTTTGGCTTACATTATGCTTTTGTTATTTTCGTTACAAATCGGTTATCTCCGAACCAGTGGTGCATTGTTAATATTGGGCCCAGACAATGATTTGAGAAAACAAGTTTGAAGTAGTATAGTGGCATGGGTTTGTGCTCTCTCAAGCTCCTCAGCACATCTGGTTGGGGTCCAACGGAAGCCATTTTGGAAGCCCTGCGTTTAGTACACCATAGGACGGAGACGGACGTGTATAATCTAACAGTTTGAGACAGATATAGCGTCAGGAAATGGGAGGGCTATCAAGCTGTATTAGACATTGGTATACCAGCAGGGACCTCAATCTTTTAACGGGGCCGGGCAAAATAATTACGGTATGTTAACAGGTCTTATAGTCAAACACATTAGAGCAAAATCGGGGTCTGGGTCTTAAAAAGGGATCTGAGGGTCTTAAACTGGGAATCAGTCTAGATATTATGTCTTGGCAGTTGATAGGAGAGGTTAGGGCATCCTTTGGTGTTCAGCTGACATTCCTAAAAGAGACAAAGTATCATTTGTTCCCATCATGCCATGCTTCAGTCTACAGCATGCATCAGCACATTCTGATATACCGTTATGAACACTTGGTTAAGCTTTCCTCATGGGGAGACAAACACAGGAGTTTGTTTGGGGTTACAGGTGGGGGTTGGGGTGACTGCGCCTACACTAGGAAGTGCTAGGGTCGAGGGTCGGGGGAGAGGGCAGGGCAGGGGGCGAGAAAAAACGTGTGAAAAAACGAACATGCAGCAGAATATACTCCTACTTTGATCCCAGCGTTGGATCTGATTGGGCATCTCTCATGTCCATCTGCCTCGCTGGCATCTCATTGGCTCCAGGGAATCCCACTGGCTTCCTAAGGGTTGATGGGATTTGAAGGTTGTCCGATTAGAGAGGTTGGTGTGTGCGCATGTATGTGAATGGGTGCGTTAGTATAGGTGCAAGTGTTTCGGTAGTATATACAGGCAGCAGTGTGGGGGTGTGTCTGTGTGCATGCACACACAAAGTGAGAGAGGAGGACATAGTGGATCCTGGTTAATCAGTGGATCTGGGCATCTCATTGGACGCTTGTCCAGCAAGCAAAGTTCTCATTGGACCATGGGGAATCATGCTTCACTCACTTCAGTGTTTCAGTGTTTAAATGGCACACTAATAACAGGCAGACACACTGCTAATGAACACACTGGGACAAAGACACAGAGTAGCACACCAGGGAAAAGGAAGTGACAGAGAAGCAGAGAAAACATCTTGGATCCAGGTAGTATTGATGAAAGTAGCATGTGGGCAAACTGGGCATATCTGAATGCTTATATGTAGGCAGTGTGTTTTCTCTGTAGAGTTTAATATCTGTGGCGCTGTAGCGGCACCTGAAGCTTTTTCACGACTCAGTATGGACTGTCCTATAATTCTCAGCCAAAACACCCTGCCTATTGTCTAATGTATACACTGCAAGAAGTATCACATTAAAACTGATCTTTGACTCCACTGCAATTACACAAAACTATTTCTAGCATCTATGTATATTTACATTTTAATATGGCCTATTTTTCCGAAGCAGTGGCAGGATTGTGTGGGTAGGAAAGCGCTGGCTTGACACGGCGAGCTCACGTGGGTCTAGCCAATAGCCATATGGTCTCAATGACAATGCAAACACAGGTGGCTGTACTCTGCTGTTCAGTTGACTAGGGAGGTGGCCGTCGGCTGCCAGAGGACAAGCATACGCTTTCCCAGAGAGAGTGTCACCTACAGGGTCATCCTGGGCCATTGATCAGGCAGGCCCGCCACAGGGAGGGAGCCATGGAGGTGGGGGGGGGTGTAGGACCGACACAGGACAACATTTCCCTGGCCCTTTTTTGACAAGGCTGCTTAATTGTGAGTGGATCAATTGCACTGCAGAGAAAGGAGTGTATATTGATCTAGTCTCTCTTAACTATACCTGGCTAAATCACCTCCCTCAGGAATTACGAGTCAACTGTTGGTCTACATGTGAAGCACAACACACTCTGTGGTTGTTCATGGGATAGACTGATTTGTTGTGATTATTATTGGGATAGACTGATTTGTTAAGGGGGAGACAATGCATTACAGCCCAGAGCCCAGGTCAGCCCTCATTCTGAGGAGTGTAGATGGTTGACAGCAATATACCATAACAGCTATTATAAACTGGGTGGTTCGAGCCCTGAATGCTGATTGGCTGATAGACGTGGTATATCAGACCGTATACTACGGGTATGACAAAATATGTATTTTTACTGCTCTAATTACATTGGTAACCAGTTTATAATCGCAATAAGGCACCTCTGGGGTTTGTGGTATATGGCCAATATACCACGGCTAAGGGCTGTATCCAGGCACTCCTTGTTGTGTCATGTGTATGAACAGCTCTTAGCCGTAGTATATTGGCCATATACCGCACCCCCTCGAACCTTATTGCTTAAACAGACCACAAGACAGACCGAAGACAGTGGACATACATTGGTTAAACTCAACTGTTCAATGTAGATGAGGGGTGAGCAGTGTCAGAGAGAGTAATGGAGAGGTTGCAGTACTAAAGCAAGCAGAAGGGGGAGCCCACACAGAGATACTCAAAGTACAACAGGAGTGACAAACCCTCAGTCTGATAGATGCAGATGGTGAATTGCAGATATTACACACAGAAACATGACAGAGACATGGTGAAAACAGGGCTGGGGACAAACCACAAACACAGAGCCATGCAGTGGTTTGGATCTTGGATTGATCCTGGCCGTGTGACTCACTTTCTGGCCCGGTTCTGGACGTTCTGCTGTTGCTGGACCTGCTGGGAGGGGGCGGGTCTCTTGCGGCTGGGCTCCATGACCGGGGCAGGCAGGCCGGGCCGCACCGCGGGGCTCCCACCGAACGGAGGTCCGGGGGGGCCCATAGGAGCACCCTGGTGGGGCATCCTCGCTCCAGATGGCATTCCAGGACGCTACGGAGAGGCGATGGGAGACACAAGGGTTAGTTACTGCACATATCAAATACACAGACATCATGGTTCGGTAAGTAGTGTACATTCATATGATTGGACTGTATCAGGTGTTTTAATGCAGGGCTGGAACAAAAGCCTGCACATACTGATGCCTTCCAGGATTAGGGTTAGTGTTCCAGGACCAGGATTGGGAACCGCTGGTTTATGTCCTAGCCCAGGTGCAATTTACTCCAGTGATTCCATTAATAGGACATTGAATGAATGAAATCAAATCTCATTGTATTAATTATTGGTGATAACAAGAACACTCAAAACATATCCTGAATAAAGGGCCAACAGTGCTTCCACACACACACACCCCCTGGGACATTAGACTGAAGCCAAATGTCCAAATGACTAACAATCTAGCAGTGTGTGTGCTGTTGTGTCTGATGCCTGGGCCCCCACTAGCAGAGAGAGGCCTGCCTGGCAACCTTGTGAGTCCTGGGAACAGCTGGGTGGCCCAACACCTGTGGCCGTTTGTCTGTCTATCTGTCTTATGGCAACAGCTGTTGTCCCAGGCTCTGCTCAACGCCTCAGCTAACCGTCTGACTAGAGATGGAATTAAAATGGGCTAAAAAAATGTAACCCAAAGAGCTACCCAATAAGAAAAGAGAGCCCAAAGAGCTACCCAATGAGAGGAGAGAACCCAAAGAGCTACCCAATGAGAGGAGAGAACCCAAAGAGCTACCCAATGAGAGGAGAGTTCCAGAACCCTAGGACTCTCTGTGCAACAAGCATGAGCGAAAAAACAAAGAAACGTGATTCTATCTTGGTTTTGTTACGACATCAACACTCCATGAGATTAGTAAATATATCATAACTTTTTTGAGAGGGAAACATTTCCTAATACGGTATTTCCCTTAAATTGTCGACATGCCATTTGAGACCGTGGTAAATCCAACAAAACTACAAAGGAAACAATACATCATTGTATGCCAACTGATTTAGCTTTTCTGTGTTGGTAATATTGTATTATAGTAATCATTCCACAAGGAGGAACTGCGTCACATTGGTTATTTCACTGCATTCTTTGTGTGAGGCTAATAACCTGTTCTTACATACACCTCCTGTCCTGACTCCTTCAATAGCCACTTCTTATTCATAACAAACAGATGAGAGAGGAGCACTTGTGATCTGGAAAACAATCACCTTTACAACTTCGTATCAAAGTGGTCTTGGTAGGAGTTTTAAAGCCTCCTAGGCTGCATCCCATATGGTGCCCTATTCCCTATATAGTGCATTACATTTAACCAGAGCCTTAAGAGCCCTGGTCAAAAGTAGTCCATTATATTGGGAGCAGGGTGCTATTTGGATCGGAGCCCTGGTCCTTTAAATCAGTCAGGAGGTAAAGTTTAGTTCAAAAAAGCTATATCCACCAACCTTTCATATGTGTTTTTTCATCAAAAATTATTGCGTATGGGTACCTTCATGTGTGTAAAATATTACTGTTCTTAGATTTTTTATTAATAGATGTTCATGTGTATTAATATATAGTTTGTTGCAAATGCTATATAATGTTTGCATCCTGTGTATTTGACTGTGATATGTTGTTGTCTCACGTAGCGATCTTTTTTTTCAAAGTTCTTTAAAAAACAAAAGCTAATTTACCGACATTTCTGAAAATGGGCATGTAGCGTTTTGGAATGAAACTCTTCAAGTGGTTCTGCAGTGTGGTGAAATATGCCACCTCAAAGAGTAGGAAACTGAGTGACAATGTTACCACATTACTGACCACCACCTCCTGGGAACAATAACAGACAGAACACAGTAACAGGCCATACAGGACTAGCGGTGTACTGCCAAATAAGATCTCTGGGATTATCTCAAATCACCCATGCTTTATTAAGCTAGTGCTTCTGACATTTCTCATTGGGGAAAGAGTGCAGGTTTTCAATAGACTAAACTGTTGTAAAAAAGCAAGATAAACCCAGTTGGTGGGTATTGGGAGAAAATATAAACTACTGTATGCACATCTACAATTAAAATCAGAACAAAGACATCTGAACAAGCACACCCAAACACTATGAATCATCAACAGCACTCATAACTATATCCGTTTATTAAATCCACTTATTTGGCTGAGTGTTTGTGTGAAATGGAGTTGTGGGAGACGTTGGGAGCAGACAGAGCCGTGTGTCACTACTGTGACCTTGGGTTTACAACTGGGCACACCATGTCATTGCAACGTGGATAATTGGGTAATATTTGGTTGAGACATTGATCAATGAGATTACAAACTATATTCACCCACTCAAAAAGACAGCCAAAAGTTAGTGGAATTTCCAATGTGTTTTCACCGTGCTTTCAACCATCTAAAAGCCCAAACAAATTCCAATGGAAAAACCATGCCTGATATTTAGCTCGTTCATACAACAGATTAATGTGTTATCACATAGCATCATTGATGATATATGAGTGATAAAGTTAACACTTTATTTGCTCTGTTAAACCTACCATTTGGAATGACTTTGAAAGCAACAGTGAATGTTTTTCATTTTTAAGTGGAGATCTCTCCACAACCATTCTCACGATAGCACTAATAATCAGTGACAAATATCATAGCTAAGCAGGGCCTGGTTAAAAGCATATCGTTTTTTTCTTATAGTGGAAATACCCAAAGAATTTGACAACGTTGTTTTAAAGGTTAAAAAAAAAATGCAACATATTGTCTATGTTGAAATGTGGTTACCATAATGAAAGAATCCTGTGGTTGAAATTTCACCCTCAAAACAACAGTTTGCATTGATGACTTTTTTCAAATTCAAAGTTTTTTCCACAATACGTTGACAAATGACGTTGAAACAATGTTGATTTAACCAATCTGGGGCTGCAGATGTCCCTGTCAGAGAGCTCACTGGATGACCAAACATGCTCTTTAGACATTGACAGAACAAATTGCACTATATTCCCTTTTTGTGCACTACTTTTGACCAGGGACCATCATGCTCTGGTTAAAAGTAGTGCAGTACATTAGGGAGTATGGTCCATTTGCAACCATACTAACAGCAGGCCCACATGGGAAAACAGTCGCAAAAACAGCCATTTTATGACCAGCATAACTTGAGGAACAAATGGTAATCAGAAATCGGCCTACAAGGTCTGTAAAAAAAATGTATATACAGCGGGTGAAATAAGTATTGAACACGTCACCATTTTTCTCAGTAAATATATTTCCAAAGGTGCTATTGACATGAAAGTTTCACCAGATGTTGGTAACAACCCAAGTAATCCATACATACAAAGAAAACCAAAACAAATACGTTCAGAAATTAAGTTATGTGTAATAATGTGAAATTACACAGGGAAAAAGTATTGAACACATGAAGAAAGGGAGGTTCAAAAAGGCAGGGGGAAAGCCAAGACAACAGCTGAAAACTATCAGTAATTAAAAAGCAATCCAGCCCCCTGTCAGTGCAAATTAATATCAGCTGGTTCAGTCCCAACTGATGGCCTACAAAAAAGTCTCATTGCCAAGGTGTCACACAAGACACATCTCATGATGGGTAAAAGCAAAGAGCTGTCTCAAGACATTCGCAACCTAAATGTTGCAAAACATAATGATGGCATTGGTTATAGGCGCATTTCTAAGCTTCTGAATGTTCCAGTGAGCACTGTTGGGGCCATAATACGGAAGTGGAAAGACAATAATTTCACCATAAATATGCCTCGACCAGGTGCTCCTCGCAAGATTTCTGACAGAGGAGTGAAAAGAATAATCAGAAGAGTTGTCCAAGAGCCAAGGACCACTTGTGGAGAGCTTCAAAAAGACCTGCAATTAGCAGGTACTGTTGTCTCAAAGAAAACAGTAAGTAATGCACTCCACCGCCATGGCCTGTATGCATGCTCACCACGCAAGACTCCATTGCTGAAAAAAAAGCATGTTGAAGCTCGTTTAAAGTTTGCTGCACAACATTTGGAAAAGCCAGTGAAATACTGGGAGAATATAGTGTGGTCAGATGAGAGCAAAATTGAACTGTTTGGATGTCATAATACACACCATGTTTGGAGGAGAAATGGCACTGCACATCACCCTAAAAACACCATACCAACAGTGAAGTTTGGAGGTGGGAACATCATGGTGTGGGGCTGCTTTTCAGCAAATGGTACTGGCAAACTTCACATAGTTGAAGGAAGGATGAATGGGCAAATTTACGAGGCCACCTGGTCGAGGCAAATTTATGGTGAAATTATTGTCTTTCCACTTCCGTATTATGTCCCCAACTGTGCTCACTGGAACATTCAGAAGCTTAGAAATGCGCCTATAACCAATGCCATCATTATGTTTTGCAACAATTAGGTTGCGAATGTCTTGAGACAGCTCTTTGCTTTTACCCATCATGAGATGTGTCTTGTGTGACACCTTGGCAATAAGACCTTTTTGTAGGCCATCAGTTGGGACTGAACCAGCTGATATTAATTTGCACTGACAGGGGGCTGGATTGCTTTTTAATTACTGATAGTTTTCAGCTGTTGTCTTGGCTTTCCATGCCTTTTTGAACCTCCCTTTATTCATGTGTTCAATACTTTTTCCCTGTGTCATTTCACATTATTACACATAACTTAATTTCTGAACTTATTTGTTTTGGTTTCTTTGTATGTATGGATTACTTGGGTTGTTACCAACATCCGGTGAAAATGTAATGTCAATAGCACCTTTGGAAATATATTTACTGAGAAAAATGGTGAGGTGTTCAATACTTATTTCACCCGCTGTATTCTACACTCTCGTTGGCTGGCCCTCAATACATATTAACGCCAAACCCACTGGCTCCAGGTAATCTATAAGTCTTTACTGGGTAAATCCCTGCCTTATCTCAGCTCACACCATAGCAACACCCACCTGTAGCATGGGCTCCAGCAGGTATATTTCACTGGTCATCCCCAAAGCCAACACCTCCTTTGGCCGCCATTCCTACCAGTTCTCTGCTGCCAATGACTGGAACGAATTGCAAAAATCATTGAAGCTGGAGACTACCATCTCCCTCAATAACTTTAAGCATCAGCTGTCAGAGCAGCTTTCCGATTACTGCACAGGTATACAGCCCATCTGTAAATAGCCCACCCTACTACCTCATCTCCATATTATTATTTTTGCTCATTTGCACCCCAGTATCTCTACTTGCACATCATCATCTGCACATCTATCATTCCAGTGTTAATGCTAATTTGTAATTATTTCGCCACTATGGCCTATTTATTGCCCTACCTTCCTAATCTTACTACATTTGCACACACTGTAAATATATTTTGTATTGTGTTATTGACTGTATGTTTGTTTATCCCATGTGTAACCCTGTGTTGTTGTTTTTGTCGCACTGCTTTGCTTTGTCTTGGCCAGGTCGCAGTTGTGGCCTACCTGGTTAAATAAAGGTGAAATAAAAAAAATCAAATAAAAAAAAAAGCTCAAAGTGACTGTGGCTTTAAATTTTATATGACCTAGTGCTTTTTAAAATGTACAAGGAGGGCGAATGTCAATGACATGCATGTCAATCTCTCCTGGCTCAAAGTTGAGGAGAGATTGACTGCGTCACTATTGGTCTTTGAATGAGGCGTTGAAGGTACCTAACTAATCAAATCAAACTTTATTTGTCACATGCGCCGAATACAACAGGTGTAGACCTTACAGTGAAATGCTTACTTACACGCCCTTAACCAACAATGTAGTTCAAGTTAAAAAATATATAAAATTATAAAAAGTACCGGTACAGAGTCATTGTGCAGGGTACAAGGTAGTTGAGGTAGTTGAGGTAATATGTACGTAGGTAGGGGTAAAAGTGACTGACTAGGCAATCAGGAAATATAATAAACAGAGTAGCAGCAGCGTATGTGAAGAGTGGGAAAGAGTGTCTTTGTGTGAGTGGCGTCAATATGCTTGTGTGTGTGTGAGCGTATATTGTGTGTGTGTGTATGTGTGTTGGAGTGTCAGTAGAGTATGTGTGAGTGTGTGAGTAGAGTCCAGTGAGTGTGTGGGTAGAGTCCAGTGAGTGTGTGGGTAGAGTCCAGTGAGTGTGTGGGTAGAGTCCAGTGAGTGTGTGTTGGGTTGTCAGTAGAGTATGTGTGAGTGTGTGAGTAGAGTCCAGTGAGTGTGTGGGTAGAGTCCAGTGAGTGTGTGTTGGGGTGTCAGTGTAGTAGTATGTGTGAGTGTGTGGGTAGAGTCCAGTGAGTGTGTGGGTAGAGTCCAGTGAGTGTGTGTTGGGTTGTCAGTGTAGTAGTATGTGTGAGTGTGTGGGTAGAGTCCAGTGAGTGTGTGGGTAGAGTCCAGTGAGTGTGTGGGTAGAGTCCAGTGAGTGTGTGTTGGGTTGTCAGTGTAGTAGTATGTGTGAGTGTGTGGGTAGAGTCCAGTGAGTGTGTGGGTAGAGTCCAGTGAGTGTGTGGGTAGAGACCAGTGAGTGTGTGGGTAGAGTCCAGTGAGTGTGTGGGTAGAGTCCAGTGAGTGTGTGGGTAGAGTCCAGTGAGTGTGTGGGTAGAGACCAGTGAGTGTGTGGGTAGAGTCCAGTGAGTGTGTGGGTAGAGTCCAGTGAGTGTGTGGGTAGAGTCCAGTGAGTGTGTGGGTAGAGTCCAGTGAGTGTGTGTTGGGTTGTCAGTGTAGTAGTATGTGTGAGTGTGTGGGTAGAGTCCAGTGAGTGTGTGGGTAGAGTCCAGTGAGTGTGTGGGTAGAGACCAGTGAGTGTGTGGGTAGAGTCCAGTGAGTGTGTGGGTAGAGTCCAGTGAGTGTGTGGGTAGAGTCCAGTGAGTGTGTGGGTAGAGTCCAGTGAGTGTGTGGGTAGAGACCAGTGAGTGTGTGGGTAGAGTCCAGTGAGTGTGTGGGTAGAGACCAGTGAGTGTGTGGGTAGAGTCCAGTGAGTCCAGTGAGTGACTATCCATAGATAATAGACAGCGAGTAGCATCAGTGTAAAACCAAATGGAGGGGGGTCAATGTAAATAGTCCGGGTGGCCATTTGATTAATTGTTCATCAGTCTTATGGCTTGGGGGTTAGAAGCTGTTAAGAAGCCTTTTGGTCCTAGACTTGGAGCTCCGGTACCGCTTTCCGTGCGGTAGCAGAAAGAAAAGTCTATGACTTGGGTGACTGGAGTCTGACAATTTTTTGGGCTTTCCTCTGACACCGCCTAGTATATAAGTCCTGAATGGCAGGAAGCTTGGCCCCAGTGATGTACTGGGCCGTACACACTAACCTCTGTAGTGTCGAGCAGTTGCCATACCAGGCGGTGATGCAACCGGTCAGGATCCTCTCGATGGTGCAGCTGTAGAACTTTGAGGATCTGGGGACCCATGCCAAATCTTCTCTGGGGACCCATGCGAAATCTTCTCTACTGTCTTGGTGTGTATGAACCATAATAGTTTGTTGGTGATGTGGACACCAAGGAACTTGAAACTCTCGACCCACTCCACTACAGCCCCGTCAATGTTAATGGGGGACTGTTCGGCCTGCCTTTTCCTGTAGTCCACGATCAGCTCCTTTGTCTTGATCACATTGAGGGAGAGGTTGACCTCCTCTCTATAGGCTGTCTCATCATTGTCAGTGATCAGGCCTACCACTATTGTGTCGTCAGCAACCTTAATGGTGATGGTGTTGGAGTCGTGTTTGGCCATGCAGTTGTGGGTGAACAGGGAGTACAGGAGGGGACTAAGCACGCACCCCTGAGGGGCCCCAGTGTTGAGGATCAGCGTGGCAGATGTGTTGTTGCCTACCCTTACCCCCTGGGGGCGGCCCGTCAGGAAGTCCAGGATCCAGTTGCTGAGGGCGGTGTTTAGTCCCAAGGTCCTTAGCATAGTGATGAGCTTTGAGTGCACTATGGTGTTGAAGGCTGAGCTGTAGTCAATGAACAGCATTCTCACATAGGTGTTCTTTTTCTCAAGGTGGGAAAGGGCAATGTGAAGTGCGATTGCGTCATCTGTGGATCTGTTGGGGCGGTATGTGAATTGGAGTGGGTTTAGGGAATCTGGGATGATGCTGTTGATGTGAGCCATGATCAGCCTTTCAAAGCACTTCATGGCTACCGACGTGAGTGCTACGGGGCGATAATCATTTAGGCAGGTTACCTTCGTTTCCTTGGGCACAGGGACTATGGTGGTCTGCTTGAGACATGTAGGTATTACAGACTCGGTCAGGGAGAGGTTGTAAATGTCAGTGAAGACACTTGCCAGTTGATCTGCTCATGCTTTGAGTACCAGTCCTGGTAATCCGTCTGGCCCTGCGGCTTTGTGAATGTTGACCAGTTTAAAGGTCTTGCTAACATCGGCTACCGAGAGCGTTATCACACAGTCGTCTGGAACAGCTGGTGCTCTCATGCATGCTTCAGTGTTGCTTACCTAGAAGCGAGGATAAAAGGCCTTTAGCTCGTCTGGTAGGCTCGCGTCACTGGGCAGCTTGCTGCTGGGTTTCCCTTTGTAGTCCGTAATAGTTTTCGAGCCCTGCCACATCTGACGAGCGTCAGAGCCGGTGTAGTAGGACTCAATCTTAATCCTGTTTTATAAGCATCCGGATTAGTGTCCTGCTCCATGAAAGCGGCAGCTCTAGCCTTTAGCTCGATGCGAATGTTGCCTGTAATCCATGTCTTCTGGTTGGGATATGTACGTACGGTCACTATGTACGTACGTCATCGATGCATTTATTGATGAAGCCGATGATGGTATACTCCTCAATGCTATTGGATGAATCCCAGAACATATTCCAGTCTGTGCTAGCAAAACAGTCCTGTAGCATAGCATCTGCATCATCTGACCACTTCCGTATAAGCAGGAATCAGGAGGATAGAATTATGGTCAGATTTGCCAAATGGGGGGCGAGAGAGAGCTTTGTATGCATCTCTGTGTGTGGAGTAAAGGTGGTCTAAAGTTTTTTCCCTCTGGTTGCACATGTGACATGTTGGTGGAAATTAGGTAAAACGAATTTAAGTTTAACTGCATTAAATGGCCACTAGGAGCACTGCTTCTGGATTAGCATTTTCTTGTTTGCTTATGGCCTTATACAGCTGGTTGAGTGCAGTCTTAGTGCCAGCATCAGTCTGCGGTGGTAAATAGACGGCTATGAATAATATAGATGTGAACTCTCTTGGTAGATATTGTGGTCTACAGCTTATCGTGAGGTACTCTACCTTAATATTAGACATTGTGCACCAGCTGTTATTGACAAATAGACACACCCCCTCACTCCTCTATATTATCTGTGTGGTCGTTCAGACAAGACTCTGTGAAACATAAGATATTACAGTCTTAATGTCCCGTTGGTAGGATATCCTTAATCTTAAATCATCCATTTTATTTTCCAATGATTGCACGTTGGCCAATAGAACGGATGGTAGTGGTGGTTTACTCACTCGCCTGCAAATTCTCAGAAGGCAGCCCGACAACGGGGGTTTGGGCCCGTTCCCGAGAAAGCAGTATATAATTTGCGTTGGATTCGTTAAAAGAAAAAAACATTCCAGTTCGAGGTCAGTAATAGCTGTTCTGATGTCTATAAGTTATTTTCTGTCATAAGAGACGGTAGCAGCAACATTATGTACACAATAAGTAAAAAAAACAAGTTACAAACAACGCAGAAAAACTAACAAAATAACATAGTTGGTTAAGAGGCTGTAAAACGGCAGCCTTCCCCTCCGGTGCCATTTTGTTCAAGCAGTTGGCACAAAGTTTGGACACTCATCAGTATCACACAAGACATGCTACCAGAGGTCTCTCTTTACATTCCCCAATTCCAGAACAGAGGCTGGGAAACACAGTATTATATAAGCCATGGCTAAATGGAACACTCTGCCACCCCAGGTAATTTGAGCTAGCAATAAAAACAGATTAAAAAAAAACTGATAAAAGAGCACCTTACGGCACACAGAAAGGTTCATGCATTTGGTATTGTATTATGTATGTGATACGTGGTTGGGATACGACTGTGATATGTCGCTGTCTCGCCTGGCTGTCTTAAAATGAATGCACTAGGGGTGGGTTGCTCTGGATGGGAATGTCTGCTGAATGGCTAAATTGGAATGTAAATGTAGTGATATGTATGTATATTTATGTATATTCTGTATTTTATTTGTTGTGTTGTTTCCTGTTTGGACCCCAGAATAAGTAGACACTGCCTCAGGGATCCTCATAAGTACTAAATACTAAAAGAATGGAGGCCAGCCAGTCAGTGAAGCGGAGAGAGGCTGTGGTGCAATGGAGTCCATGTCCTCTCCCAGTCACAGTCACACAGGTGCTGCTGTCACTCTGCAGCCTGGAGGCTGGGGCCAGGTAGGGAGGGAGGGAGAAGCAGATGTGTGGTTTCTCTGAGGCCTGGGCAGAGAGACAGAGAGAGTAGCTCTTAAGGCACGGACAGACAGGTAGGATTGTCGAGCTGCTGCCGGCCGAGAGTACTTAACACCTCTGAACACAGTACCGGACGCAATTTGCAAACCGGGCAAAAATGACATCCGGTTTCTATAACACACCACAAGCGAACAAACGTCCCGCCACTACTGTACAGACCGACAATTTTCTCCAGAACTTTTAACAGCTCTGTGGGGTTCTGGGTCAGGGGGCTGCTGGCTGGTCTCTCTCCAGTTACCTTGACAAGAGGACCCTGGCGCTTCTCCTCCCCCACTGTCCACTTCCTATCTGGGCTGGAGTGGGGAGAGTATTCCTTTACACTGGGCGTGTAGCCAGACCTCCACGTGCCGTGTGGCCACCCAAGGGACTGGGAGCACATAGGGAAAGACTTGATTGAAGGAGTGGTCAACTAACTGGGTTCCTCTGAAGTCTAAAGAAGGATGTTCCCTATTGGATAATAAGATGTGCCCCATTGGGTGGTCCTCCTCTTTAGTATTGTCTCCCCAAATTCCCAACAAATCCATGCCAACAGCACACCGTACTGTATATGATACACTGAATTCACTCTGCCAGCAGGAAGCAATCTAATCTGCCATGTGGATGGATATCTGAGCCCTGTGATGGTATATGTAGGAGGGGTGATTGGATTTGGAGAGACCACAGTGAAGTTAACCCACACAGGGCTAAAAATGTGATTATATGGACTGCACTATGGATGATTCCTAGGAGTAAAATCTTGGGGTGAGGAAAAGTCACGGAGGCATTTGATCTGACCCAGAGTCCACCGCGATGGGGGAGAAACTCAGTAATAGAATCTTCTAGGAGGGCAGGGCAAAGTTCATGATAGCAGTCACACACACATACACACACACTCTTGGGCTTATGTACGTCTCCCACGCAGAGCGCTGCCGGGCCTGTATCACCACAGACAAAGGCCCTCTGTGACCTCCACATCTAAACATGTACAGGAGGAGAGAGAGAGAGAGAGAGAGAGAGAGAGAGAGAGAGAGAGAGAGAGAGAGAGAGAGAGAGAGAGAGAGAGAGAGAGAGAGAGAGAGAGAGAGAGAGAGAGAGAGAGAGAGAGAGAGAGAGAGAGAGAGGCACCAGTTCTCAGGGCCGCCTACCCACCAAGCCTCCAAGACCATCTCCAAGAGACCTCTCCCCCACTGACAAACACACACACATGACACACACAGACACACAAACACACATTCCTGCAGGAGGCTGGAACACCACGACCTTCACAGCTCCACATCAGTGCAACAGTGTATGTGTCTGTTTCTGAAGGAATGTGGCTGGCCTTTCAGATGTTCTATCTCCGGAGGGAGGGTAGTGTTGTCTTTACCTACTGTGGTAAATATTCATAGGGATGAGTCTCAAATGGCACCTTATTCCCTTTATAGTACACTACTTTTGACCAGAGCCCTATAGCCTATAGGGAATACGGTGCCATTTGGTAAGCATTGTGGGAGTGAAACAGAAACTAAAACGTCACTGCTCCCCACAAACTAACAAACTTTAAAGATTCCTGCCCATGAGTCCAAATATTCTCGTAACTCGCCGGCATTGCAGTTAATATGATAATCAAGACAATTCCACTCTTTAAATATATTGAGAGAAGAGGCAGGCATGAAGGAAAATATGCAGGGGAAATATTTGGCCTGGAGTGTAGATAGAGATATATATATATATAGAGAGAGTAGAGTAGAGTAGAGAGAGAGAGAGAGAGAGCGAGAGAGAGAGATAGTGAGAGAGAGAGAAATAGCGAGAGAGATAGCGAGAGAGAGATAGTGAGAGAGAGAGAAATAGCGAGAGAGACAGCGAGAGAGAGATAAAGAGAGAGAGAGAGAGTGCGAGATAGCGAGAGAGAGTGCGAGAGAGAGTGCGAGATAGCGAGAGAGAGAGAGAGAGAGAGAGAGAGAGAAAGAGAGAGAGCGAGAGACAAATCAAGGTTAATTGGTCTGTTGAGAGGACAGTCATCAGCTCATCCATCCCCTCTGCTCATTGTTTTCTTAAGTCTGTGCTGGGCTACACCTTACACAGCCCCTACAAAGCCTGAACACGGCCCTGGCAAGGTACTGTACACTTGCCCTATTCCCACTACAAGATATGAAGGAAGGTCTGAGGAGTAGAGTGGCGTAAGAAAATTCTACTTTTTCTTCACATTACATCCTTGTCTTACCTTTAGTTGTGGTGCAGACAATTAAAGGGTTTATTTTCGGGTCTGTAGGCTACACTTTTTCATTTTAGCTTCAAGACAAAAGCACAGAGTTGCTATAAGAGCATGTCTTCATCAAGTAACGTTAGACTATCAAAAATGAACGATTAACCCTCTCATACTAATATAAAAGTACAGTAGGCCTACCTTACGACATTACAACAAACCAGGCTTCATTTGTATCATTTTAGGTTTCAATATCATGCAAATAGTGACTGGAAATGTGGGTATAAGTGAATTCACCATGACAAGCTGTTTTATATGGAAGCCCATACCCGCCCCAAAAAATAAAACAATATTGCCTCATTATATGTCCACGTGTACAATTAGTCTGTGCTTCAGTCGGATCAACTGTAGCCTACTGATAACAACCACAGCTGCAGGTAGCCTAGAGAAGCCTATGCGTTCTGATCCCATCTGGGCCTGGCCAGGGGAAAAGTAACATAATTTTTTTTATAGCCTAACCTATGTATTTATAGCCTAAAATAGGCCTATTTATTTGTGTTCTGAGAAAATGTGATTCAATTTGGTTGATATTCACACTTCGGGTGGCTAGGCTACAGATACAAAAGCCTACACAACGCAACCCTGCATACAGCGAGTTCAGCCCTGTTAGTTTTTGTCCAATCGCAGTGCCCATGTAAAACTGATTTATTACTATGAATTAGGGTCTGGAGTTTAAAACCTTTTTTTTATTGAACCTTTATTTTAACCAGGCAAGTCAGTTAAGAACAAATTCTTATTTACAATGACGGCCTAGGAACAGTGGGTTAACTGCCTTGTTCAGGGGCAGAACGACAGATTTTTACCTTGTCAGCTCGGGAATTCGATTCAGCAACCTTTCGGTTACGGGCCGTACTCTCTAACCACTCGGCTACCTGCCGCCCCAAGATTAGCCTATTACTAGATCAGGAAAAACTCTGGGGCCCAGGAAAACTATTGGATAACCTCATTGGATAACACAAGGCAGGCCTCTTGATAGCTGTTACTTAAATGTGAGGGGCTGAAGCTCATTGGCTAGAACTTGAATTATTAGGGGGCTGGCCCACGTGGGGGAATTATAGAGAAAATGGCGTGGCACAGCTTCAAGAAAACAGTCCCTTTCAAACTAGGGATTTCGAGGCTAATTGAGGTAAGACAGTCATTCTGCTCATAGATCATGCAAGTATGAACTACACATTGACACATCCAGCCCTAAGTGTCGTCGCCAAAGTACCGGAGCGTGTCTTTAATCGTATAGTGCATGAATGTGTCCAATAAGGATTTGCCCACTTCGTGGACTAGATAGGGAACAATTCAATAAATTGACAGTGATCTCTATGAAAGCCTGATGTATTTGGGTTTTAACTATGTCAGTCTAAACAAAACACACACACACACACACATCAATAACAACTTCACAATCACAGCATTCTGCTTAATATAATTTAATTACCAAAACAAGTCACTATGGTATTCCCAGGTCAGTAAATGCTCCATATGTTATGACAACAGTGACAAAACTGAGTCTTTCCCCCAACCATGTGAAATTCGCTCACTACTATTTAAATAATTAATTAAATAATAATAAATAATTTCCTGCATTTCAAGCATTTGTTATCTCCACTGAAGCATGGTCCAATAACATTCATTCAAACATTAGCCACATGACCATATATGTTCAAATGATCATAGCAGCGTGCTTATCTTCCGACTGCTCTGAGACTGTTTTGAATGAGCTGGTCGCTTCCCCCCCTCACTCGCTGCCTTACGACTCCAAGCATGCTCAGTGTGTTCTGGTAGCCAGGGGGTTGGCTGCTGCTAGCCCCTCTTGTCTCTCCTTCCCTTTCGTCTTCAATAAGAAAAGAGTGTGGGATTCAGGGGGACTGGAAATAACCTTCACATGGACGGCTTTCCCAGCCATCTCTCTCTCTCTCACACACACAGAATGCCTCTGCTCCGTGCCGACGCTCTCTCTCTCTCCCCCTCACACACACAAACACACACATGCTTGAGTAGTCACACATAACACACACGCCAAGGGTCTGGTTCTCTCGGTGTCTCAATGAGAGACAGCGATACTAGGCTACTCACCACTCCATGGACCAGGAACTCAAACAGTTTGCTCTTGGTGGCTTTGCGCGCTCCCCCTGCCGTCTCCTCCGTAGCCATTTGCTCCTTCCCCTCGCTTCCCCCTGCTCCTATGTCTTCCTCTCTTTCTTTTGTCTTTCCCTCTGCTTCTCTTCCCTTTCACCCGGGCGTTCAAATCCCCTCCCTTGCTCCACTTTCCTCCTCTTTGTGCTCTTTTCCAGCTCTCTCTCCTTCGCTCTGCTCTCTCTTTCTCTCTCACCCCTCTCCCCCTCTGTGTTTTTGCTGTGCAGCCCTGCCGAGGCTCTCACTGTCTCGCAGCACACTTTTTAGTTGAGCTGCCTTTCGGGAGCAGGAGCCCGGCGGAGAGGGGGAGTGGGGGCCCCGGCAGGGGGGTTTGAGCCGGCCCACCCCGCCACAGCTGTTGCATTCCATTAGTAGATAAGGGCATGCTGTGTGACTGGCTGCCTGTGCCTGGTTGTTTGAGCACGGGGACTGGGGAGGTTAGCCTCAGTTAGCCATTCCCACCCCCTAGCGACGAGCCCAGAGGCCATGGTCAACCCCTCAGCACAACTGATCCCGAAAAAAAGGACAAATGGCTCTTAAAGGGGACACACTGTATGTTACAAACCTAGGGCACACAGTGTCAAACCTAAATCACTACAACCTATGTGTCCGACTTGCCTCTCAAGTAACAGGATCACCAATGTAGCGGAAAAGCCATCTGCCATCTATTCACTGGTATAGGTAGACTATCATGGTAATATGGCCTATAGCACGGTCATTGGTCAGACCCTGTATCCAAAAACAATGAACAGTTCCTGGTTGAGCCCGCTAATATCCATTCTGCCTCCAAAGCACCACTTCACAATGGGAAAGGGCCTCCTTCAGAACACCTTCACTTCCTGTCTTTCAACTGTGTCTCCCAAATGGCACCCTATTCCCTATATAGTGCACTCAAAAGTAGGGCACTACATTGGGAATAGGGTGCCATTTGGGACAAATCCCATATCTGGCTTAAGCCTGGCTTTGTCCGAGGGGCATTCAGAAAGGTCCAGGGGTTCTTCCCTTACCTTCCTTTGTTAGGTATAGGGTGAAGTTGCCCCTAGACAGTGATCCTGGGTCACTGTTGCATTTCCCCACTAATGATTAAGGTTAGGATTGGGGGAGGGGAAGCTGTTCCTGGGGGAAACTTCACCCCGGAGCCTTTGTCAGTCTGTCTTATGGTCGGGTTACTAAAAAGTGAAGAGAGAGCCCTGTCTGGGTTGCCGACATGGCCGCAGCGCACAGACTTCTCCTCCCCCATCTTTCTGCTCCGTCCTTCCCACCATCCGTGGGGTTGAAATATTCATGAGTTGATTTGAATGACAAAGGGCTGTGAAGTGGGGCAGGATCAAAGGCCATCGGCTTATGACACATGCCAGTTGTTACCATTATCACCAGCAGCTCTGTGATATGTGGCCAAAGTGAGAATTGGTAGTGGCGGTGGCGGGTTAGAGATAGGAGGGAACAATATCAACCACTTCAATGAATAAAGGTTTAAAAACCAGATGCCCCAGAGTGATGGATTCAAACAGTTCCAGGAAATCCCTAATTCAAACGGATCACAAACCTGACAGCAGAAAAAAATGACAAATAGTCTACCCCAGTGCTCTCTGTCGTCAGTCTCCTCCGAAATGGATTTGATGCAAGGTGTTTCTATTGAAATGGCAGAGGGGATGGGACAGCACTGGGGAGGGGAGTACTGTCTATATTAAGGGGCATCAAGGTCCCACTTCACTCCATACTCTGAGCTTGGACTTCAGTGGTCTGGCAAGTGAGGGAGCCTGTCTTGAACAAGTGAGAGCAGTGCGGTTCAGTTATTGTAGTAAAGGGCCAGCTGGTATGTGGGGCCTGTAAACACCTAGGTCAGAGATCTCAACCTGTGACCTTACTAGAGTGGCTCTGACCCCTATTGAGGGAGCAGTGGTGCCCAGCACCATTCATCAATTTAACTAACTGGAGGTAACTGAGAGAGAGACGTCTTCATGGTTAAGGTTAGGATTGGGCTACCGAGTGGCGCAGCGGTCTAAGGCACTGCATCTCAGTGCTAGAAGCGTCACTACAGACACCCTGGTTTGAATCCAGGCTGTATCACAACCGGCCGTGATTGGGAGTCCCATAGGGCGGCGCACTAAATAAGAATTTGTTCTTAACTGACTTGCCTAGTTAAATAAAGGTTCAATAAAAAATAATTTAAAAAAAGGTAATCAGAAAAAAATAAGTCTGTCAGAAACAGACAACCATGTTCAAAATAATAGCCTACAGAATCCTAGGACAGGTCAGCTAATGATCCCAAATTATAATTAAATTATATCTTTCCCAGTTATTGACTGGTCTTTGAGTCTTTCAATAAATGTAATCCATCTATTGAGCAGCGTGCTCTGTCCTCCTCATTCCTGTTTTATTGAGCCCTCGTGGGTTTTTTCCCTTCTTGGTGGCGACACCTACTGTTGAGATGAGTGAAGTGCCTCTTGACGTTGCGATCTACAGTACATGTGCTGCAAAGCCCCCTAGATCTTGTGGTCTAATGGTCGACTCCATCCATCAGCCCCTTAAAATATGTAGTGATGATTATGTTAGTTAAACTGTGCATCTCTTTTATGAATATAATGAGCTAAAATAATATATTATGTAACATACATCTGCTCTGGTGTAAGGTCAAGCAAGCACCAAACAAATAGACCTTAATAAAACAAGCAGAGTCAGAGATAAACGTTGTCCTTGTTTCTCCAGCAACGGCACGTGGGCATCAAAAGATAACTGGGATCCAACCGTTCTGGAAGGGGCACGGACGGCTTGTGCGCAGTAGTACCCCTTGCTGGAACCCCGCAGTCTCCCTCACCAATAGGCCAGCCAGTTTCACCAAATGGCCATGTCCCATTCTGTAGCAGACAGGGTAGAGGGGGGGCTAAGAGGGGGTAATCGCTTGCTGGGAGCAGTAGTAGTCATATAAATGGCCAGTAGAGGAGGCACATACAGCTGCTATAGGAGCAGACACCTCTGTCTAGGAGGGGAGTCTGCTTGAATGAAAAGGACCCCTCCCTCACTGTCTGTGTGATGCAGTATGCTGTAGGAATATGTGGAAATATACTACACCCAGTTATGAATAATTTATTTCCACACTCTCCTTTTTGCCATTTAAAAGGGGGAACATGCATTGTTTTACTTTAAAATGTATTTAAATTGAATCACAGATTGCCCCTTTAGTGCAATGATAAATGAGTACAAGGAATTACCATTCCTAAACCGAACCACCATTCATTCATTCCTACAGTGTCTGTCTGCCTGAATGGGCAGGCAGACAATATTCTCGCGTGACCACCAGGGAGAGACACTGAGCACACAGTAGTGTATGTTGAGCATACTGCAGTACAGTTTCATCAAAGCGTCGTCATTAGTTCTACTGCTAAATTTCCACTCGAGGTAATTGATGACAGTGGTCATCAATGACATTGTCAAAATCCCAATCCCAATCTCAGGCTAATTCAATAAAAACTTGGATAAATAATACAAATTGAATGGGCTAGAATTACATTGTTCTAAATCTATCATAACATATTCACAACTATACAAGTCACGATGCCTTCCAGTATGCAACCATTAACTAACGCGATTCCCGAGGCGCCAATAGCAACTCACTGGATAACGACTTATTTTATTTGACTGCGTTGCTCAAAGTGGTGGTGCAGCAGTGTAACAATAGATTTAGCACAGAAAAGGGAAAATCCATCCACAGTCTGGCCACAGCCAGTCTCTCAATACACCCGCTTTGTCTACATTCTCCAAGCATTCATTAGAGAGACGCAGGAATGAGAAGAGAGAGAGAACGGAGAATGAGCGAAAGAATGAAAGAGAGAAAGAGTCAGAGCGAGAGAGAGAGAGGGGGAGAAATAGGGGGAACATAATTGGTCTTCCAGAAAGTGCTGACGCGGTTTCGTTTTACAGTACGGTACCCCTTTCACATGCTTATACCATATATACACAACGTTAGAGTACACCCTGCACACAAACTCCTCCACGTTATTATCACAGTTGGGGTGCGAGAGGGGGAATGGAATAAAAACTGGATTCCCTCCTGTCGAGGCCCCTTCTATTTCATTATTTCTGTATGAGAGTTGCAAACAAACCCCAGCTAAAGCTGCTTGGGCTGCGCTCAAGGACAGCAGCGTCTCTATAGGCCTTTGGGCCTCACCATCAAAGGAAGGACTACAAAAGCACACGGAGCTGCACCTTTACTAAGGACTCAGAATTAAGGAGGGAAAAACTCTAGGAAAGATTTATCTGAGCCACAAATGTGTAATAGTCAGTCAGACTGTTGGAGACAGGAATTCAAGCTGCACAGACAATACTTGCATAGTAACAGTATATTATATACTGAACAAAAATATCAGAATTATTTTTTCTCCACAAAAGGGCTTTATTACAGACAGAAATACTCCTCCAGTCCTGGCCTGGCGTGGTTAAACGTGGTCTGCGGTTGTGAGGCCGGTTGTACGTACTGCCAAATTCTCTAAAACAACGTTGGAGTCGGCTTATGGTAGAGAAATGAACATTCAATTCCCTGGTATCAGCTCTGGTGGACAATCCTGCAGTCAACACGCGTATGGAACATTTCTGGGATCTTTTATTTCAGCTCATGAAACATGGAACCAACACTTTACATGTTGCGTTTATATTTTTGTTCAGTATATTAGCATAAAGTAGTCATAGGGTAGCAATAGGATAGTAATAGAATACAGTATATATAATCAAACTCCATTAGGAAAAAGCTTGATGCTGTAAATGTAGATTAAGCATCATTCTATGCAAAATAAGCATAGGCCTAATACTCTTTAACAGGTGGATGACTGCATGCATTGATACCAGTATAAAAGTCCAGCTAATCACCATTCCAGGAGTGGTTTCAGCACCTGACCTGGGCTATTACAGATTTGGGATTAGTTTAGAATAAGACCTTGGGTTGCAGCAGGACTTGTTTGGGACAAAGCATCTTTATCCAGGGAGCATTTACCGTTGAGCTGCTTGGCAGAAGCCCCCCTTGCAGCTCCCCTCGCACTGAAAGGGAGCATTGTGAGAGTGGATGGATACTCCGTCCACAGCCTCACAATGAGCCGAGTTTTCCTTAGGCGGGAGACAACAATCAACACACTACAGGAACGCTTCTGGACACTACCCGAGGGCATTTCCTGTTTGCTGTCGCCAAAGCAACCGCTTGTCCTACCTTTCCTATAACAGGTAGCAACTCAACCTGCAGCCAATGAGAAACTGGGACATGGTGGAAATATTGCTGCCAATTTACTTTAACTGTTATAGTAGCTGCTAGTTTAGTGCCAAGCCCTAACATGACAAAAGTTGGGCGTTGAGCAAAACCACATACTGTTTCTGGCGGTATTAGGTCCAATAAAATGGACAGTTTTCTGACAAGCTTTGTGTCTACAGTAAGTCCCATAGTGTAGAGACACAGTAGCTATAGCAGGAAACATAGCTATCTACTGTGGTTACTACGGCTACAGTTCAGAAATCCAGTAACCAGGCTGTGCTGCTGGGTCACCCAATACACTACACTAATCCACAGTAAAAACGCAGAATCAAAGACAGTCAGCCATCATGAATGTACATGAACCAGCCAGGCGTCTCATCTATGAAAAATTGCATTGGGACAGAATATTCAGAATATGCACTGGCAACACTCTCCTGTTAGTACAGAAAGCCTCTCCTCCCCCTCTAATGTAACCTCTACTGTAACCTAGTTTGCATACAGCTATCTAGCCCAGATCCTTCCGCACCACTCTGCCCGGGCAGGATGGAAGAGACGGCAAACAGAATGAGGCCAGGGCTCTATCCCAAATGGAACCCTATTCCCATAGGGTGTGGTCAAAAGTAGTGCACTATGTAGGGAATAGGTTGCCATTTGGGACACAACCCAGGTGCAGAAGGAGGACTTTCATCAGACTTTTCCCAGTCAAAGATTGGAATCTAAGGGAGTCTGAAGACAGACAACAGTAGTGTAAGGTATACCAAAGCAACTGATTGATTCTATGATGAAAGTATCTGGGATAACTGACCTTGCCAAAATGGAACTTTGGGGGGGAAGTGGGTCAAGTGAACTGGAAGCAAGGGGGCAGACAGGACTGGCGGTGGTTCTCCAATCCAGATCGAATACTGCATCCGCTTGAGACCTAATGATGCTTATTAAATGCTGTATACTGAACAAAAATATAAACGCAACATGTAAAGTGTTTGTCCCATGTTTCATGAGTTGAAATATGCACAAAAAGCTTATTTCTTTCAAATTGTGTTGAGGACAATTAAGTATCTATCTATCTATCTATCTATCTATCTATCTATCTATCTATCTATCTATCTATCTATCTATCTATCTATCTATCTATCTATCTATCTATCTATCTATCTATCTATCTATCTATCTATCTATCTATCTATCTATCTATCTATCTATCTATCTATCTATCTATCTAATGGCTCTAAAATGTGCAGTTTTGTCACACAACCCAATGCCACAGATGTCTCAAGTTTTGAGGGGGTATGCTGACTGCAGGAATGTCCACCAGAGCTGTTGCCAGAGAATGTAATGTTCTTTTCTCTACCATAAGCCGACTCCAACATCGTTTTAGAGAAATTGGCAGTACATCTAACCGGCCTCACAACCGTAGACTACGTGTAACCACGCCAGCTCTGGACTTCCACATCTGGCTTCACCTGTGGGATCGTCTGAGACCAGCCACCTGATGAAACAGAGGAGTATTTATGTCTGTAATAAAGCACTTTTGTGGGGAAAAACTCATTCTGATTGGCTGTGCCCCTGCCCAGTCATGTGAAATCCATAGATTAGGGCCTAACATATTTATTTCAATTAACCGATTTCCTTATACGAACTGTAACTCCGTAAAATCATTGAAATCGTTGCATGTTGCATTTATATTTTTGTTCAGTACAAAACCTAGCGTGCTCAACATGCACTGTCGGAGTCTGACAGTATGGAAAATGACATCAAAAGGTGATGTACTGAAACTTCTTCCATCTGTGCAGGTTAGCCGTAGAAAAGTGGTGACAAATACCACACCCACCAACATAACTCAAACCAAATTACAAATCACCCCTACCGCCAACATCAATCCATACAGCTGTCTCTTGCCATATTTGGATGGTTTTAATTTGCAACTCGGCTGCACTCCACGCTGTCTGGGCGACCACTCTTTATGGATGCATGGCTCTGGGGGCATGGTGGTGGTGCAGTATTGAGTGTTTGCATTTAAATGGGTCAGCCTTGGTGAACCCAGACAGGCTGTCTCAGGCACACAGTCACCCGAGCCTTTCCTGCGTCACAGCATGCCTGCTAGCATTTAAAGAAAGAAGTACGTTAAAACATCCAGCTGCAAATTTCAAAATAAACACTTATGGTATGACAGTAGTGATTAAGAACACATATACACAGCTGGGTCTTTGCCATCTGTAATTAGGTTAGAGAAATATAGTACTTTGAAACTAAAAGTACATTTCATTTCTTGTCCTGAGGTTGAAATTGCATCTCTATTTTTGTGACTGGTTGTGGTGGTGTATAGCCAGTCTACTGAAACTAAACTACAACTAAATGAATACATTTAACTCTATGTCCAGCCCTGTCTTCTTTGACCACAGTCCTGTACCACAGTCGCAGCCTTCCAAGCCACGGTCTCCTCAGCCACGTCCCATGCTGTATGTGCTGTAGCCAACTCTACTGTGCGTTGTCATGCCACATACAGCATAGGAGCAAGCTACAGTCTCCATACTGTATTGTGTGACTTCCACACTATGCTGGCATGTCATTTTTGTACTTTCGAACTTTCAGCGAGTTCAGCGTTTCTTTTTAAGCCCAAGTCTACCAAGCCAATACTGTTGTTTGTTTCCTGGGTAACAAAAGCTTGGCCCTTCTTTCATACGGCCAGGGCATTCCTTACCAGCCAAATAAGGAAGTGCTCATTGTCCAGATCTCCCTGCAAGTAATCCTAAACACAAAAGCCAAGGACCATTCAATACGGTTACCTACTTTTTGGGGAGAGGGATACAAATTTGTCAAAGTTTTAACTGAGGGCATATGAGGGCATAGTTTCAAAGACTTGCCTAGACCCATCTTATACTCACTTGCCTAGTTAAATAAATGGTTAAAAAATACTATTTCTATTACTGTTACTAATGGGACTTGTTCTTTCCCTGCCGACTTGAACGCAGCAAGGGCTCAAGGTAGAGGCTTACCCTAACTACAGATCTAGGATCAGTTTACCTTACTCACAGCCCTGGCCTTAACCATTAGGTAGATTAAAAAAGATCTGACCACTGGTCTGTAACAATGGCTGATGCTGACCTTCAGGGCTAGGGGTCATGCCTTGCCTCATCCCTCTAAATTGACATGTGCCATGCCTCTTCTGTACATAGACAACAACACTTAAACCAAGCTTACGCCATCTTTAGGAAGTTAGTGCGTTATGTTACTGCCTTGAGGTAAGGTTTTCTCCCTAACACATAAGCAGTTGCAACCCGCTTTCCAATGAAAACTTTTCGGCAGAGCCACAGTAAGTTTGCACGTTGCAAGGTGAAATGCTGACACTGCACGTGGGACAGTGCAGAAGCCACACATTCCAACAGAGTTATAGTGTGGAAATCCACGTTGTTTCCTTTGTTTCGATGGAATCTAAGCATAGGGGAGAATGAAATGCTGTGCATATATATCACCAAAATGTATTGGATGGAAAACGTCAGTACGACCACAGCAGTTGTTTGTAATAATGCATAACGGAATTATAAAGCTGTAAACTGAATCACTCTCTAACTGACATGCTTTGTAGCAAAATAGGACAAATGATGACCAAGACAAATGCCACCACTGGCCTACATTCAACAAATCTAGTTCACAGTGATTTACTAGAACACCAAGTGAAAGTAAGTGAAAGTGCCTTATATCTCACACATATAGATACATATTTTTGTATCCTTTATTTAACTAGGCAAGTCAGTTAAGAACAAATTCTTATTTACAATGATGGCCTACCTACAGGTTCAGCCCCTGGTGCAATTAACTAGGCAAGTCAGTTAAGAACAAATTCTCATTTACATGGCCTACCTACAGGTTCAGCCCCTGGTGCAAATTAGGGTGAAGTGCCTTGCTCAAGGACACATCGACAGGTTTTGGCTCGGGTATTCGAACAAGCGACCTTTCGGTTACTGGCCCAAAGCTCTAACCGCTAGGCCACCTGCCACCCTGTAACTGCCAAAAATAAAGGAAACACCAACATAAAGTGTCTTAATAGGGCGTTGGGCCACCACGAGCCAGAACAGCTTCAATGCACCTTGAAATAGATTCTACAAGTGTCTGGAACTATATTGGAGGGATGCGACACCATTCTTCCACAGGAAATTCCATCATTTGGTGTTTTGTTGATGGTGGTGGAAAACGCTGCCTCAGGCGCCGCACCAGAATCTCCCATAAATGTTAATTTGGGACGGGATTTGGTGACTAACACAGCCATGGCATATGGTTTACATCGTTGTCATGCTCATCAAACCATTCAGTGACCACTCGTGCCCTGTGGATGGGGGGAATTGTAATCCTATGAGGGCATAGCCATGGTAGCCAAAATAATGGCCAAAATAATGGCATGATGAGATGTTAATTGCTTAATTAACTCAGGAACCACACCTGTGTGGAAGCACCTGCTTTCAATATACTTTGTATCCCTCATTTCCTCAAGTGTTTGCATTATTTGGGCAGTTACCTGTAGCTACTCCTAGCACTATCCTCACAATGAGTACCACCATTACATGATTAGGATAGAAGCATTAGTGTTTGAGCATTAAAATAATCCCGACACATTGCACAGATAATCAAGACCCCTACATACAGTAGATATAGAGAGACGCTTGAGTCTCTGCTCCAAACCTTTTCATGAGATTCGATGCATCCATGCAGAAGGCTTCTGAGGCCAGAACGCTATAGAATGCTATAGAATGCTATAGCCCTCTCTCTGCAAACACCACTGAGCCACAGGCAAAGGAAAGTCTTGCCTTGAGGCCTACCAAACTACCACCCCCTCACATCACTATCACTAAACCAACGCAATCCTAACAGGATTAAGAGGCCAACCTGCAAATATAAAATATAGGTTGAATACATGTTGTAGTATATTGTTCTAGTATATTGGTTTATGTTCTTTCAAAAATATAAAGTAATTTTTTTGGGCCTACCACTACAGCTGAGAAATACTGTATATTCACCGATCATAAAGAACTGGATTATAAATCTGGGATAATTCTCAGAGCAGTGGGGTTCAATTACTTACTTACTCATAGTGGTCCCACTTTATATTAAGTTCCCAAATACTACATAGGCAGTTTAGATACAATGAAATAACAATTGTTACACAGTACTTATTACTGTCATCTGTTTGTGGTATACATAATCCCAAGCGTTTGCGAATGGAGATTGAACTGAATATTCTAATCTATAACACTAATTACATAGTGAGGGGATGTGAAAACAATTAATTTCTTTGTTTACAAATCAAATGCATATTAAAAAGTGTCCTATGTGTGTATGTAGCTACAATGTAAATAGGTTTTAGGACACTTGATGTAACGTGGGAATTGTATTCATACAACACAACAAATAAAGGCCATGTCAATTTCGTCTAGACTATTTTGTAACCATATGGCATAGGCAGAAGAGAGCAGTGAGTGAGAGTCATTTCACACTTTGGCTGTTCTACATGTCGCAAACCGAGAAGTCGAGTACTCTCTAGTCGGATACAGTGTGCTTCTCCCCTATTGCTGCTTAAGTGTCTATTTCTTAGACCAGTCAAGGTTAACAAGCCAGCCGTGTCTGCAACGGCTGAAAACGGGGCGGGGTGTAGGTTCAGGGGAGGGGTGAGGTGAGGTGCAGGCTACAACTATTGTATAGCCTTGTATAATTAAGTATATGATGCACTGATGCAGACAGCTTACATGCGGTAGGATTGTCAATCTTCACGTTTCAATAAAATACATAGATAGCATGTTTAAGGAATAAACATGGAAATCAAACGGTAGCTTCAACAATTCATCAAAATATTTCCAGATACACAAACTAGACCCAGTCGAAAAACTCCCGTGCGCACTAATCCGGTTGGCAATGCGCCTTCTGATTCCGTGGGCTGGGGAGCGCAGAATGGAGCTCTATAATGGTGGAAAACATTTTTTTCTCACTATGCAGGGGTAAAGCACTGAGCACATAGTATAAAATAAAAACGAATGTCAAGACAATAAAAAATCGTGTGCTGCGGGCACAACTCCTACCTTTCTCTCCATTGCTGAGATCCAGTCCGAGCACTCAAGGCAAACTGTTATGTTTCTAAAGATCTGTCCGATGTTCACTCCTGAACTTGCTCACGGCTTCCAATAGCGACTCTCAATCACTCCCTCATTAGGTAGACTGGTACATCGGTGACTGTAGACACAGGGGACGCAGAGTCTCGGGGATGGAGCCGGGTCTGGTGATTCTTAGTTCGGTTCAAGAAGCGCAGGCGCGGGCTCTGCTGGAGACGGGATAAAATGAAAAATTGGACTAGCAGGGGAGTGTCATCAAATTACCCATTCTACCGTTGAAACACACTCTGCCCACCAATATTTCACCAGGGATGTAAACCGTTAGGGAATAGTCTCCTATATAGTCCATGGTTGGGTCACAACCTGGTCTCATACAATTTCGTATTATTCTGTATGTAAAGCCGAGACTCTCCATTTAGTATATGTTACATTTCGTATGGTTACATAAGGGAAAGGAAAATGCATATTTGAGCAAAAACGAAAGTATGGTGGTTGGTCGGGGTGGATGAGTGCTAACGCGAACGTCTACCAACCGAAAGGTTGCAAGTTCAAACTAATCACGGACAACTTTAGCAACTTTTCAACTACGTACTACTTTTTAGCTACTTTGCATGTCAACTAACCCTCCCCCTTCAACCTAACTCCCGAGTGGCGCAGCTAAGGCACTGCATCTCAGTGCAAGAGGCATCATTACAGTCCCTGATTCGAATCCAGGCTGTATCACTTCTGGCCGTGATTGGGAGTCCCATAGGATGGCGCACAATTGGCCCAGCGTTGTCCAGAGTAGGCTGTCATTGTAAATAAGAATTTGTTCTTAACTGACTGGCCTAGTTAAATAAAGGTTTAAAAAATATATATATTTTAAAATCCAAACCTTAATTCCTACCCTAAGATTAGAGCTCTAACTAACGATAGCCACCTAGCTAGAATTCGTAACATATTCTACATTTTGCAAACATATTTTTCATATAATATGAATTGTACATCGTAATATATCATACGAAATGGGTGATCCACAAATTAATAAATACCTTACGAAACAGATAATAAATGGAGTACTCGAATTTACATACAGAATAATACGAAATGTTTTGAGGCCAGGTTGATGAAAAAGGCACAAAGGATGAGGATCAGCCTGCAGCATGTTTTTTGAAAGATGCAGGGCTGTTTAATCCTGCCCCTTCCATCACCTGAGCATCATCTTGTAACAGTAGCCTAAGATGAAAACATAAGACTACCATCTCAAAATACCTCATTATAATGTAGTAGTATCTTGTGTAGAGTATCTGTAACAATGCCAGTGCAGGATCTCTGCAATATATCAGCAAGTCAAGTATCAACAAAACTATTGAAAAATTGCTTTATTGAAATAAGGTGTATGGCATGTCCCCTCGTAGAATACAACATACCGGCAGAATACAACATACCGGTACCTACCTATAAAAATGCAATCAATTATTATTTTCAAAGTCTGGAGAGAGTACGAATTTGCAGGAAGGAAACACTGTAATGCCACTGAACAATGATGCTCATTGCACAGTTTCAAACATCACACTTTTTATATGGTTACAAACCCAAAATAATATTGTAGTGACGTGTTGGCCTACAAGAGAAAACAGCATTAATGAAGAAGGGGAGAGGGCATCACAGATTTCCCAAAATTCTTTATTTAGTATGGTTGTTACATCCCGAGGCTTGCTTCTTTTGTGCCTTTATTAATCCTGGACATCAAAGTAGTCGATCACCGGCTCTTCTTTGACTGCCTTTGACCAGCTGCTCACACTGTCAGCCCTGATGACAAAATAAACACGGGTAACTGGCTGTAGATAATCATTGGGACATTTTGAGAGGCTACAAACTAAGAGTGTGTTTGTGGCATGACTATATGGACGTTGTGTGAGTGCACAGATCCAGGCTTACTTGCTGCCATGTATGATATGGGCAATGGGTGGAGGAGCCCTTGGGACCCCAGTGTCTCTCTCTATCAGGGAGGTCAGGGTTGAGTTAGGACAGGCAGACTTCCCCCTGCACACAGCAAGAAGCTCAAAGTTACAGCACATCCTCAGAATGACAGACTTCACACCTGTTGTTAGAGTTGTTCACAATAAACATCTACTCAGACAAAATATACCCAGCTGATACTGTTGCACAGACAGTCATTACGTAGTCTTTTTCAAGTTATAACAGAAATGTGTCTATTTTGAGTTTGTCAGAGTGTCACTTGCCTTACTAAAGAAACTTTTTCCTGTGGAGGTGTTTACCTGATGGCGGTGATGACTATGTTACGTTTGGGCTCGCTGTCGTAGCTCACACTCTCCACGTTGTAGGCCTCGGCTAGCTCATGGACTAGCTTCCTGTGCTCCCTGTTCATGGGGGGGAAGCAGTGGCTCCTTTTGGACTGTTTACCCTGCAAACGGGTTCCACACAATCACTCAACAAACTTCATGTTTCCACTATGAAAGATGGTTCCAGTTACCCATTTTAGGTTTAAATAAACACATTTGCATTTCCACTCAGTTCATTATATTTTGTACTAAACATTGCAAGCTATCGGAGCAGATTCACTTGACGTTATGCTATCTGAAGTAGTATTTTTCAAATGTTTACAGAACCAAAAGGGATAAATGATGACAAACAGAACCCTTCATGGACATTATCAATACCCATCATAACCGAAAGGTTGCTGGATCGAATCCCCGAGCCGACAAGGTGAAAACCTGTCGATGTGTCCTTGAGCAAGACACTTAACCCTAATTTGCTCCAGGGGCTGACCCTGTAGGTAGGCTGACATTGTAAATGAGAATTTGTTCTTAACTGACTTGCCTAGTTAAATAAAGGTCACATTTAATAATGTGTTTCAAGCCTTTCCAGCACTACTTCAACTAAGTGGACCAGAAGCTTTTAGCAAACTAAGTCTCAACGCAAACTGAAGGTCCTCTGGTAAGCTGGTAGCGGTTTATGGAAACCCATCCACGTATAGAGAAATGCATGCCCTGCATTAAGTGTTCCAATCTAGCCCCATTACATCTAACTGCTCTTAGGTAATGCTCTTAATACACACTGTTCTCCGTTTAAGAGGTGGGTGAAGAGGCGTCTTTATTCCTATACCTGTACTTTTCGAAGGTCAAATCAAATCTTATTTGTCACATGCGCCGAATACAACAGTTGTAGCAACTGTGAAATGCTTACTTCCAAGCCATTAACCAACAATGCAGTTTTAAGAAAATAAGAGTTAGTAAAAAGTAAAAAAAAAAACAACAATAAAATAACAGTAGCGAGGTTATATACAGGAAGTACCGGTACTGAGTCAAAGTGCGGGGGGGGGTACAGGTTAGTCGAGGTAATATGTACATATAGGTAGAGTTAGTGACTATGCACAGATAATAAACAGAAAGTAGCAGCAGTGCAAAAACAAAACAGGGGGGGGGGGGGGGGGGGGGGGACAACGCAAATAGTCCGGGTGGCCATTTGATTGACTGTTCAGCAGTCTTATGGCTTGGGGTTAGAAGCTGTTAAGGAGCATTTTGGACCTAGACATGGAGCTCCGGTACCGCTTGCCGTGAGGTAGCAGAGAGAACAGTCTATGACTGGGGTGTCTGGAGTCTTTGACAGTTTTTAGGGCCTTCCTCTGACACCGCCTATTATAGAGGTCTTGGATGGCAGGAAACGTACTGGGCCGTACACACTACCCTCTGTAGCGCCTTACGGTCGGATGCCGAGCAGTTGCCATATCAGCTGGTCAGGATGCTCTCGATGATGCAGCTGTAGAACTTTGGGCAAAATGACACCCTATTCCCTATATAGTGCACTACTTTTGACCAGTCCACCAATGCTCTGGTCAAATCTAGTGCCCCATTATAGGAAATAGGATCCCATTTGGGACATAGATCATGTTTATTGGTCCCTTACCTTGCTGGCCAGCTCAACCAGATTCTTGATCTCCTCTTCTACCTCGCTGACAAACTTAAAATCTTTTCTAAAATGTGAAAAATACAGAAATTACGTGATCGTGGTAAATATTATCCATCAATGAAAATGCGAAAACATGTCTCAAAAAAGACACCGGTCGTGGCATCAGCGCCATAAATTCGCCTTCATTTGGGAAATATAAGCACCACAACAACATGCACACAGACACTATAATATTTGAGAACTTTGTCAGAAGTCATTGTGGTGAAGTTTGACCTTGCCATGCGGTGAGAATACTCTATTTCATTTGTATTGGTAACCCACCTGGCGTCAACTCTGAGGCTGTCACTGTATGTTGAGGAGGAGCGCATGTTGAAGGGGTCCACTGACGGGTCAATCTGCAGGGCCTCAGCCAATCGCCTGTCAGGACACAGACACACAAAGCCAGGTCATAAAACACGGGCAGACAAAGGCCCACAGATCTAAAGATGACTCTCTCTTTCGAGATGGTAGAAGGCTCTCAAGTTGACAGCAGATTGAAGGAAACAAATCAATTTGACAGCCTAAAGCTGTCCATCTTAAATGTCACGAGAGCTACAAATATCAAGCGTGTGCATGTGTAGTAGCTGTGTAACAACTGACCTGTTCCTTTCCAGTGCAGCACACCCCTCGTTACACTCCAACCTGAGCCAGAACACACATTAAAATAAGCTCGATATGGCAGTACAAGGTGATTAACTGTAATGTGTTGTATGCTGTAAGCTTGCAGTCAGGTTCGGTCCCATCTTACTTGGTCTGTTTCATCTCCTTCTTAGTGATGAGACCGATGTCTACAGAGTCACCGAGCTGCATGTCAGACAGCTTACTGGCCATGGCAATGGCTGCATACCTACAGTACAGGGCTACAGTTATACCCAGTCTGACACCACACACAGTCACGTTCTGAAAAGATCACGTGGAATAACAGCAAACTCTGGATCAGTGCACGCATTCAAGATATATCTAAAAACCATTGATTCTACTGTACAGGCACATAAGAACGCACGGGCACGCACACCGACCTCTGATGAGCGCTGTCTGCCTCCGTGCACACTACTGTTTCCTTTCTCCGACCGCAGTCACACTGTAGTGCCACCTGTGGGACAGAGGTGGAAACTGACACAAACCCTGGCCACAAGAAGACTTCAGATGCATTCCAACAATGCTGCCTGTATTCCATCTCCATGTCTGATCCACCTGCCCAGTATTTGAAGAGTTACGGACATTTTTGGGAAAATCTCCACGTTTACTGTCAGAAAGTCACCTTAGATGTAGTGCAGTCTCTCTATGACACATTTGTTTTTTGTACCTTGGCAGTGCAGGTGTTGCGCGGGCAGCTGGTGCCCTTGTGGCAAGGGGCATTGCAGGGGTGGCCACAGTCGGGCCGGGGCAGCAGGCAGGGTTGGTGGCAGACCCCATCGGCCAGACACTCTGCCCGGTGGCAGATGCGGCGGCAGCGGTGGAGGTCACACAGAAGCACCTTGTTACAGGTCAGGCCACAGGAGATGTCCTGAAGGTGGCACGGGATGTTGCTCCTTTGCTGCGGGGGGGGGGGGGGGGGTTTGAAGAGGGGACGGCTTTAGTGGAAGTGACTATGTGCGAGTCCCAAATGGCACCGTTAATAGTGCACTACTTTTGACCAGGGCCAGTAGGGAACAGGGTTCCATTTGGGACGCACCGTATGCCTTTAAAGGGGCGCAGGTTTGAAGGTTAGATAGAGTAGAGGCGGCTAACATCAGCGACGTTACCTCATGCTTTCCCATGCACCACTTCTGAGTTAGGTAGGTACAGGGTGGGCACTTCTCCTCACTGTGGCAGTTGTGGAACACTGGGGACAAACAGAGTATGAGGAATTAACATTCGTAGACAGTTTTGTCAGGGACAGTAAAATAGATGTCATGACTTATGAATTGTGATGATTCCTAAAATGTACATGCACATATATATTTCTGCTCTCCAAAAAAACATATTTCAAGCAAAGTGAATAAGCAGTAGTCCCTACTGCAGGGTTTTACCTGGGTGGTCACACTCGTGCCTCCTGGTACACAGGTTCTTACACTCTGGGGGCTTGGTGCCACAGGCGATGGGGGGGAACAGGACACTCACCCCACAGTGGCACGCAAGCTCATCAAAACCTACACACAGGAAACAGGCTCAAACAAGAGACTCAGAGGGACGTGGCCTATGAGAACCTGGGGGTATGTCTGGGGTGTGACTTTGCGAATGAGGCCATGCGATCTCAATGATCGAGCAATAACATACAGTATCACGCCAACTAACACATGTTGGATGTCACTAGGAGACTAAAGTAAATGAAAATTGGACTGAAGGGGAAGTTAGGATTCACCCTCAACAGGTATAGTATAGTCTGATATGGTGGCCTTCCTAGGAAGTGCTCTAGACCAGCAGTCACCAACCTTTAAAAAAAATATATTTCAAAATTTGAGGTAGGCTTTACTTTCCGTTGTTGTATTATTTGCCAGGCACAGCTAACTGAGCATACATTTAAATAATTTGCTATCTATTTTTATTTTACAGGGCTGATGGTGCCTGCATCTGATGGTCAGTGTCCGACTCTCAACATGCCTCCGCTCCCTTTCCTCCACTGTCACTGACCAAAAAGGGACACCGTCTTCCAGCTGGTGGCAAAACTCGAGTAGCGCCACATTATTTCTGCCTCATGCATAAATTCATGTTGTTACTCCTATGAACAGAGAAAGTGAAATATTCCTTGATATTAAAAAACCCAAGCTGCTTATAATAACAACACAAGCCAATCGATACACTGTCCTACTCATTCATTACTGCTGCAGTGCTTCTAGTAGCGCTGAGTGGAAATAGGAATATGCATTTTATGGCTTATAAAAGTGTTGACAGTAAGAACAAACATGAACTCACTTACACAAACAGCAGCTCTTTGCTGTATTCGTTGAAAGTCTCTCTCTAGTCATGGTTTTAAACGTTTTGAAATATCAGTATCAATTTGCTGTAGCTTAATTTTATGCCTGCAACATTACTGCAGACACGGTAATCTGAGCCATCTGATTGGCCAGCGGTGGCCTATACCTCAAACTTCAGATATAACTGACACCTACAGAAGTTCTTGGATGACTCCGCAATTGTAGGGTGCATCAGGGGTGGGCAGGAGGCGGAGTACAGGTGCGCAATCAATGACTTTGTGGTGTGAGCAGAACCACCTTCAGCCATCATGGCCATCATGGACAACGTCACCCACCCTCTGCATGCCATGGTTATGATGCAGAGGAGCACTTTCAGTCACAGACTGATCCCACCATGGTGTGCCAGAGAGAGCTACAGGAGGTCCTTCCTGCCGGCGGCTATTAGACTATTTAATGCCTCACTGGGGTGCAGTGCCGTCGTCAACATAGACCTGGAACTGTTGGGGTGTTAGGACCTAGTTTAACTATTAGGCATCCAACCGTGAGTAACTCTGGTCTGTAATCACTCATTCACTCAGGACTTATTCATTCAGATCTGTATATACATATTCATGTGCAGTTGTTATATCATATCACGTGCAATATTGTGAGTAATTATTGGACTGAACTTACGTAGTCATTCACTCAGGAATGCATATTAGTATCCTGTCAGTTGTATCTTTTTTCATTGCTTTTAGTATATCGAATGTGCAATACGTGCATTTATCTGTAATTAAACCCTTCACTAAGGACTGTATTTAGCTATTTAAGTATCTCTTCCTGTCATTTACCTGTACAGTTAATTTAACCATGCAAAATATTAACTTACATGTTCATTTAACCAGACTGTATATTAAGTAAACTATTATTACCCTAACTTATATCATACACACATTTAGCTATTTAAGTATTTCTATGCCATCGACCTGTATAGTTTAGTTAACCATGCAAATATTCCTTATTTATCTATATCAATTTGCAATAGTTTTATAAAAATGTTTCACCTAACACTCTGTAACAATGTATAGTGTACATATTCAGCCATGCACCCATACTATGCAATGTCTTTTTATAGCTTTTTGCACTCCAGACTTACATACTGCTGCACTATGTATCATGTATCGGTCTTTTTATGTATTTTCGTTCTGGCATTTTGCACCTGCCCTGTGTTTTTTCGTAGCTGCTTGGCAAAGAAATCCCCTCTGGGATCAATAAAGTACCTATCCTATCCTACCTTCAGACACATGAAATGGTTCAAAATGGCAACAGTTCGCCTATCAGGCACGCAGGGCAGCTGAATCGGGTGCACCTACCGCCAACAGCCCGAGATGAATAAAATAAATAGGAACACAAGGCTTTATCATTGGGTTTTTACAGAAATGTTTGTCGATCGACTAGGAATGCCTTGGCGATCGACTGGTTGGTGACCACTGCTCTAGACTTAAGCAAGGTAAGATAAGGTGAGAAACGTTTGAACTACAAAGAATCCCAAAGCCCGGGTAAAATTTGTCAATTGACTTTGGCATCTATGCATCTGCTGGCATGTGAACATCTGTGTTGGCATTGCCACTGGGAGCAGCGCTGGAACCTCTGATTGGAACTCACTGGTTTGCCAGCAGGATTGGCAGTTCCCACGGTGGCAGAGCTCTTGGCAGCGGTGGAGGCCACAGTTGAGCTTGTAGCCACAGATCAGAGAGCACTTGTGTTCCGCACCCTAGGGGGAGTGGGGACATACTGTATGTCAGTGTGACAAGTTAGATAGTAGGTGTGGGTAGGGCATAACCTACACACAATACCCCATACTGACAAAGCAAAACCAGGTTTAGACATTTTTGCTAATTTATTAAAAAATATATTTTTACATACTGTAAGTATTCAGACCCTTTACTCAGTGCTTTGTGGAAGCACCTTTGGCAGCTATTACAGCCTCTAGTCTTCTTGGGTATGACGCTACAAGCTTGGCACACCTGATTTGGGAAGTTTCTCCCATTCTTCTCTGCAGATCCTCTCAAGCTCTGTCAGGCTGGATGGGGAGCGTTGCTGCACAGCTATTTTCAGGTCTCTCCAGAACTGTTCGATTGGGTTCAAGTCCAGGCTCTGGCTGGGCCACTCAAGGACATTCAGAGACTTGTCCCGAAGCCACTCCTGCGTTGGCTTGGCTGTGTGCTTAGGGTCGTTGTTCTGTTGGAACATTAGACCAGAGATAATTTTTCTCATGGTCTGAGGGTCTTTAGGTGCCTTTTGGAAAACTCCAAGCGGGTTGTCATGTGCCTTTTAGTGAGGAGTGGCTTCCGTCTGGCCACTCTACCATAAAGGCCTGATAGGTGGAGTGCTGCAGAGATGGTTGTCCTTCTGGAAGGTTCTCCCATCTTCACAGAGGCTCTAGAGCTCGGTCAGATTGCTCCCCCGATTGCTCAGTTTGGCCAGGCGGGCAGCTCTAGGAAGAGTCTTGGTGGTCCAAACGTCTTCCATTTAAGAATGATGAGAGGCCACTGTGTTCTTTTTTGGTACCTTTCCCCAGATCTATGCCCCGACACAATCCTGTCTCTGAGCTTTTTCACAATTCCTTCAATCTCATGGCTTGGTTTTTGCTCTGACATACACTGTCAACTGTGGGGGACCTTATATAGACAGTTGTGTGCCTTTCCAAATCATGTCCAAACAATTGAATTTACCACAGGTGGACTCCAATCAAGTTTTAGAAACATCTCAGGATGCACCTGAACTCAATTTCGAGTCTCATTGCAAAGGGTCTGAATTCTTATGTAAATAAGGTTTTTAACACATTTGCAAAAATGTCTAAAAACTTTGCAACTCGCTTTGTAATTATGGGGTATTGTGTGTAGATTGATGAGGATTTAAAAAAAATGTAATCCATTTTAGAATAATGCTGCAACGTAGCAAAATGTGGAAAATGTCAACGGGTCTGAATACTTTCCGAAAGGCACTATGTCAGTGTGACACCAGTTCAGCTAATTAGAGTATGAGGTTTCACCTACTGACTGTGTCCTTTCATAACTGGGTGACACACAAACGCATCTTTCGGTTACTCACCACACAGCACAGCTCGCCACATTTGTGTCGGCCACAGGAGCGTTTTTTGAGGCAGCGCTTCTCACAGGTAAAAATCAGTTCATCTAGAATTGGGAGGAAAGAGATTTAAGAGAAGTCTAAGTACAGGACCATACAAGACCGTACAGGACAGGACAAGACCAGACCGTACAGGACAAGACCATACAAGACCGTACAGGACAGGACCATACAAGACCGTACAGGACAGGACCATACAAGACCGTACAGGACAGGACCATACAAGACCGTACAGGACCATACAAGACCGTACAGGACCATACAAGACCGTACAGGACAAGACCATACAGGACAGGACAAGACAAGACCGTACAGGACAGGACCATACAAGACCGTACAGGACAAGACCATACAAGACCGTACAGGACAGGACAAGACAAGACCGTACAGGACAGGACAAGACAAGACCGTACAGGACAGGACAAGACCGTACAGGACAGGACAGGACAAGACAAGACCGTACAGGACAGGACCATACAAGACCGTACAGGACAGGACAGGACCGTACAGGACAAGACAAGACCGTACAGGACAGGACAAGACAAGACCGTACAGGGCAGGACAGGACCGTACAGGACAGGACCAATATACTTTCATGAAGTACAGTAGCTACACCCCCTCAAAGAATGACCAAGATCTCACCTTTATTCTGGATGGCTGCACAGGGAACATCCTGAAAACAAAGAGTCTTCAGTGGTGCTCTTTGGTAAAATAGAATTACACCTCCATTTACAACAGTGCGCAGTCTATACAGAACATTACATTTGAAGATTTGCACTCAAGATACAAAACACCATAGGTATACAGTATTGTTTTTGAGAACTAACCTTGGTTTTAGAGCCGCATTTGCATTTGATGGTGGAGGTGAGTGAGCAGGGACCACAGCTGCCTTCATGGCACAGCTTCTCACATTTGTGGATGGTCTCTGGAATGACGGGGAGAACAAATCAACACATTTGAATGCCATAGACTATACATGTGGACACAGTGTCTTGTGTTACCGTTGGAGCCGCAGGGCAGAGGCTTGCTGCAGGTCTTGCCACAGGAGGGGATGGGGTCGGAGCAGCTGCAACGTTCTGGGTAGCCCAGCTCCAGGAGCTTGGCCAAGGCCGTCTGCCCACAGGGGCAGCTCCTCACTAGCCTGGGAGAGCGCGGGCACGGCTTGCACGGTCCAGGGTGGCACACCTGCTGGCACCGGTGGGCCTCACAGTCCAACATCCTAGGACATATCACAAATCAATAACAAGAAAATCTATGAATAAGATGCAATAGATAATCTATAATATAAAATTATTCTCACAGGAGAAAATGTTAGTTTCCTACTAACCTGAAGCTGCTGGTTAGAACTTACTTGCCACATGCTTTCTGACAGGAGAAGTGTCCTGAGCCGTCAAAGCCATCTTTATCAGTCCCACAGAGTACCTCCCGAGAGACAACACCGCAGTAGCACACTGCAACAGCAGGAAAGAACAGATGAGACAAAAACAACAGAATGCATCAGAGTGAAATCCATCACCGTGTCTAAAATAATTAGCCATCATTCCTCATCACGGAGTTCCTCATTGTCAAGGAATGCCATTCTACTGTTCAGGACAGAAATGTTCTTGGTCAGATCACATGGTCAGGGAGAACTCCTGGCCCAGTAAAAATACATATTGGGAGTGAGTATCTCACCCTGCTTGACCTGTAGTGGGCAAGTCTGGCACAGTCCGCTGTGGCACACCTGGGTACAGGTGTGTTCCGAACAGTTGAGGACGGCGCCGCACTGCTTGTCACAGTGGATGGCAGTGGCCTGGCCACACCGCATTGGCTGACTGCAGAGAGAAGTATTTTACCATCAGTGGAAGAGGGGCTCAGGGCTTTTCTTCTACTAACTGTCATACCTGAGTAATAGTGACACAGAAATGGAGCACACTTCTGTAGGTGATTATTTTAGAAATTATAATGAACCTATACATTTTCAAATAACTGCCCTTTTCTCTGGCCTGCAAATCTGTGCTGCCCGCCGCTGAATTTTGAAATCCTGATGTGGCCCACGAGCCAAAATTAAATCGCCCACCTCTGCCATATAAAGTGCACTACTTTTGACAAGAGCCCTATGGGCATCATATAGTGAAAGGGTGCCATTTGGGACTCAGACATTAGGTCAGGAGGATACAAAGTACCTGGTTCTTCCGCAGATGCAGGCTTTGGTGACCGAGGCAGGACACTGGGGACAAGGTCCGGGGTGACACAAGCTGGTGAGACACAACCAGGGATCTAAATTAGCATTTTTCATTGGTAGCACTGATGCTCCCAACTTATAAAATGTATATGAATTCTAGATACTGTACTTCTGAAGCACTTGTGCCCTAAAACTATTATGTAACCCTGTAAATAAATGTTTGTTTAATAGAGAAAGCTTAAATGTTGATACAAATACCTGTCATTGAAATTGCAAAGTCATTTGTGGAATATTAGGTTTCTACATAGTGTAAAAGCACTACTTACCTATCGAGATGCCTTACATTGAACATTCTAATCTCTTTTTAGAACATAACATTTGTGATGACATAAAGGAGATTATTCATGACTATAAATCACTGCTCTTCTTAAGAAGCTATCCCTTTTCATTCCTTTCTGTGCCCGCCAAATGTTCGGATATAGCCTACTAGTAAAGTTACCAGTTACTAAATGGTTTTAGCTAAAGGCTCCCGAGTGGCGCAGCCGTCTAAGGCACTGCATCTCAGTGCTAGGAGGAGTCACTACAGACATCCTGGTTCGAATTCAGGCTGTAGCACAACCCGGACGTAATTGGGAGTCCCATAGCGCAGAGCTAGAAACAAGCCGTTTCCGCTGCAGTAATGGCACAACCAATGATACTGACGAATACATGCACTCTAGGGCACTCAGAAACAACGGTAGAGCAAAGCCTAATCATTACAACAATGGGCGCACTGGTGCACCCAGCTAAAATATTTAGGAGCGTATGCAACCAAAACGAAAGCCCTGGACACAACCACAGATGGGAAACAATCAAGACAACCACTTCATGTTGTAGAACAGATTGTTATGTGGTGGCGGGTTGAGGCGTGTTACTCATGTGTTAGGTTGTGGCTCACATGTTACAGGGGTGTTTGCAGTCCGCTCCGCTCCTCTTCTTCCCACACATGTCTCCACAGCTGTGTGGGATCTCACTACGCTGGAACTCTGGGTTGGTCGCTTTGCCTGTCAATCATACCCGAATAATTAAACACAGTATAGGGAAATGACTCCAGGACATTGATTTTTACTACTTGTTTATGTAACCTTTATTTGACCAGGTTTGTGTCATTTAGATTAATGATCTCTTTGTTATTAATGATCTCTTTCTATTAGTTATAATGCACAAAACGTCTCAAAGAGAGCGAAAGACTGTCTGGGAATAATGTCCAAAATTGGCTATTAGCTAATCCCTTACCACAGAAGCACTTGTAGATGTTTGGGGGTTGCATGACAACATTCTGACAGGCCGGACATCTCCACCCGTCATTTGTTTCTGAAAATGAGAGCAAAGTTCGCATATCACATATACCAATTTACATTGCACCTCGTTAGCTAAACGGTGAGTAACAATATTGTACACTATATCTTAAGATTGTAATGTTGTACTCTAAGTTGTAAAGGACCTCAAGGACCTCAGCCACCCGAGCAACGGTCTGTTCACACTGCTATTATCTATCCTTTAAATCAAATCAAATGTTATTTGTCACATGCGCCGAATACAACAGGTGTAGACCTTACAGTGAAACGCTTACTTACTAAAATAAGTGTTAAAGTATTTACTAAAAGTAGAAAAATACATTTAAAAAAGGAACCACCACTAGTTTGATGGTTGTAGCTATAAATTGTCCCATTAACAATCACCCATATTACCGTAATGAACGATATCAGCTAAATGCCTGCGATAAGTGATCGTGTTGATAACTTTCGGTTTATTGTCCCAGCTCTATAAGACTGAAAAACAGCTTCTATCTCCAGGCCATCAGACTGTTGAACAAACATCACTAGCTGGCTACCTGCCCGGTACTCTGCCCTGAACCTTGAGACTAATGCCCCATGTACAGTTGAAGTCGGAAGTTTACATGTAACGTTTTTCACAATCTGACATTTAATCCTAGTAAAAATCCCTGTCTTAGGTCAGTTAGGATCACCACTTTATTTTAAGAATGTGAAATGTCAGAATAATAGTAGAGAGAATGATTTGTTTCAGCTTTTATTCTTTCATCACATTCCCACTGGGTCAGAAGTTTACATACACTCACTTAGTATTTGGTAGCATTGCCTTTAAATTGTTTAACTTGGGTCAAACATTTCGGGCAGCCTTCCACAAGCTTCCAACAATAAGTTGGGTGAATTTTGGCCCATTCCTCCTGACAGAACTGGTGTAACTGAGTCAGGTTTGTAGGCCTCCTTGCTCACACACACTCTTTCAGTTCTGCCCACAAATTTTCTACAGGATTGAGGTCAGGGCATGATGCTGCCACCCCCGTGCTTCACAGTTGGGATGGTGTTCTTTGGCTTGCAAGCCTTCCCCTTTTTCCTCCAAACATAACCATGGTCATTATGGCCAAACAGTTCTATTTTTGTTTCATCAGACCAGAGGACATTTCTCTAAAAAATAAAAATCTTTGTCACCAGGTGCAGTTGCAAACCGTAGTCTGGCTTTTTTATGGCGGTTTTGGAGCAGTGGCTTCTTCCTTGCTGAGCGGCTTTTCAGGTTATGTCAACATAGGACTCGTTTTACTGTGGCTATAGATACTTTTGTACCTGTTTCCTCCAGCATCTTCACAAGGTCCTTTGCTGTTGTTCTGGGATTGATTTGCACAAATGAGTTTGAAGGTAGTCCTTGAAATACATCCACAGGTACACCTCCAATTGACTCAAATGATGTCAATTAGCCTATCAGAAGCTTCTAATTTTCCAAGCTGTTTAAAGGTCAATTTAGTGTATGTAAACTTCTGACCCACAGGAATTGTGATATAGCAAATTATAAGTGAAATAATCTGCCTGTAAACAATTGTTGGAAGAATTACTTGTGTCATGCACAAAGTAGATAGTTTGTTAACATGAAATCTGTGGAGTGGTTGAAAAATGAGTTTTAATGACTTCAACCTAAGTGTATGTAAACTTCCGACTTCAACTGTATTTAGTCATTGAACGCTGGTCACCTCATATTCTGTTTATATACTGTTGTTTACTCACTGTGTATGTATATACTGTATTCTCAACATAGCTCATCCTAATATACCTGCTACTGTACATACCATTTCCTTTTACCTGTTTCATGCTGCTACCATGTTGTGCTGCTGACATGTTGTGTTGCTACCATGTTATCATGTTGTGTTGCTGCCATGTTGTCATGTTGTGTTGCTACCATGTTGTCATGTTGTGTTGCTGCCATGTTGTCATGTTGTGTTGCTGCCATGTTGTCATGTTGTGTTGCTACCATGTTGTCATGTTGTGTTGCTGCCATGTTGTCATGTTGTGTTGCTGCCATGTTGTCATGTTGTGTTGCTACCATGTTGTCATGTTGTGTTGCTGCCATGTTGTCATGTTGTGTTGCTGCCATGTTGTCATGTTGTGTTGCTGCCATGCTGTTGTTCTCTTAGCTCTTTCTTTATGTAGTGTTGTGGTGTCTCTCTTGTCGTGGTTGTCCTATATTTTTTTTTTTAATCCCAGGCCCCGTCCCGGCAGGAGGCCTTTTGTCTTTTGGTAGGCCGTCATTGTAAATAAGATTTTGTTCTTTATTTAACTAGGGAAGTCAGTTAAGGTTAAATACAATTTATAAAAACTTTTTTTTTTTTTTAGGTAAGGTCACTGGGGCTACATTTTTGCCAATGTGGATATTGTAGCATCATCAATGTGCAGCAGTACCATCTGTCGAGCAGAATCTGCACTTCTGTATTGTCTGTGTGGGGGAGCATTGTGCCATCTATGGAAGACTATTGTGTTGCAACTCATGAATAAATGAAGAGCTGAAGGGACTGTTGGGCAGTGCCGAATCGTCTGCGTGTGTTAGGCCTACCGTCTGCCTGTGAGGCTGGGGAGCGGGCCCACTTCTTAATGCAGTTGAGATGGAAGACGTGGAAGCAGCTGTGGCAGCTCCAAACTGGAGCCATGACTCTGATCACCTCACAGCACACCATGCACTCATACTTCTCCTCAGACAGTTGCTCGATCAGGCAACCTGGACAAATATGTAGGAGAGAGTCACTAGACCAAACCATGGTATCTTCTCAAATGGCATCCTATTCCCTACATAGTGCACTCTTTTTGACCAGGGCCCATAGTAGTGCACTATGTAGGGAATAGGGTTCCAGTTGGAACACACAGTGAACATGATAACTACTCTCAGAACAAACTCATTCACAAAATTCTTTAGCATGGCGTTTTCATTTGGTAATTCTTTTACTGTAAGACTTGTTGAAAAGCCATGAAACTTTGCCCTCTCACCTGTCTGAGTCTCCTTGCTCTTGTTGGGCACGTTGTCCCACCTCTTCTGTCCAAGCCTGTGGTCTGAGTTGGGTGTTCTCCCCTGGCCTCTGTCCTGCAGGGGGGGGTGTCTCCCCTGGCCTCCCCCCTGACCCCTCCAGCTAGGTTCTTCTTCAGTGCTGGAGCCTAGTTTGTCACGATGGCCAGAGGGGGTGTCTCTGACTCGCCTCTCAGGGTCCTTCCTCTCCTGGGGATATTCTTTGATAAGCCCCTGGCGTCGCTTGGGCTCAGGGAATTTCTTTTGAGGGTTGACAGGGGGGTTCCTTTCCTCAGCTCTCCCGCTTTTCCGGTTTCTGGCCCCCATTTCTAATGGTCGAGTTTCTTCTCTGGCCTCAGCAGGGTCCCAGCCTCCTCCTCCTATAGCGTTTTCCTGGTTCTCCTGCTTTCCCAGAGAGTGAGGAGGTCCTTTAGCGCTCCTCTCCCATCTCTCTTCTCTCCGCGGGTCCTGGCTGAACCTTCGGGGCTTTTCACGGCGGGTGTCCTGGTGGTCTTCGTGGGCAGGCCCAACCTCTACAACCCGGCCGCCAGGGTCTCGACGCCAGCTAGGCCCGTCTATGGGGGGTGTTCCAGGCCTGTAGCCTCCACCACCACCAACCAGTCCATGGTGGCCCCTGGTTAAGCCAGGGGGGCCAGGGCCAGTGTCCAACCCAGGCCTATTCCACCTCGGAGGCTGGCCCCTTGAGCCCCGGGCCCCTCCCCCACCACCTCCTTTACCCCCCCTTCCTCCTCCTCTTCCTCTACCCCTTGGTACATCCTCTTGGTGGTAGGGAGGAGGATGGAAATTTACAGGGACAGTTGAATTGTCATGGAAATTAGATTGTTTGACCCCATGGTGAAAATGACTTTGCTGCTGCTGCGGTGCTGGGTCCTCTCTGTTCCAACCCCCCCTGGATTGCTGCTGGTTACGTTTCTGTTGTGATGAAGTCCCATCGGGATTCAAATCCAGAGAGTCTATGCATAAAAAAAACATAGCCTACTTGTTAGTGAGTGGCTTGGCATGAAAGATGTGAAGCCGCATGCATCGTAACTACAGTGTAGACTAGGGTTGCAAAGGGTCGGAAACTTTCCGGAAATTTTCTATGGGAAGTTAGCTTATAACTTTTTTGTGTGATACACAAGGCAATTCTAGGTCTTGTGGCATATTTTGGTTAAACTATCCCCAATTCAATGGAATTGCAACCCTCTGCATGAACAGTGCATTCTTCCATCACATGCAGTACACTCCTCCATCACGTCATGTACAGCTGATTCTCAAGATCTTGCACACTAATGAGATGCTATTAAGTCCACACTACTACACTGAGCCAAGGACTACATGCATTCTGGTAAGTTTTGATTACAATACTGGGTGGAGTGTATATATTTTATATGACATACATGATTTTTTGTTAACTAGTAAATAGTAGCCTACAGAAAAGTGTGTTTAAATAATTTCAATTTCTGCTAGTTAGTTTTTGCTACCATGTGGGTTTTAGCTTGCTTGAACCTGCTAACTGAGGAGTGTTAATTTACCTGTTTCCATAAATATTTCATTTTAAAACATTTATCTTACAAAGGAGTTGTTTAATCTAACTGTACATGGAATTGTATTTGGGCTTTTTTCACTCATTCTTTTCGAATCTTTACAGGAAAATGCAACAGGCACTATCTGATGTGTGGAGACATTTCACTGCAGCTAATGTAGCAGACAAAGCTGTGTACATTTGCAAATACTGTGCCAAATCATATGTGAAGAATGCAACAAAGACGCAGAATCATCTGGCCAAGTGCATAAAGTTCCCTCAGCGCTCACAACAAGCAACCTCTGACAAGATTCCCTCTACTTCTATTCGAGGTGAAAGTTATGGATCAGACACCTTATCGATAGCAACAGATCATGGTCCTCCTGGAATCAGAAGTTAGTCAGAGACTAAGATTTGTGCGTCAGAGAAATGTAGTCAGAGAAATGCTGATGAATGTCTTGCTTGAGCTGTGTATGCAATTGGCTCACCTCTGATGCTCACAGGCAATGTGTATTGGAAGACATTACGGAATGTTCTTCGCCCAGCATACACCCCTCCAACCAGACATGCTTTATCTACCAATTTGCTGGGTTCAAGTGAAGGTCAAGCAAATCATAGAGAAAGCAGACCATTGCAATCATCTCTGATGGGTGGTCGAATGTTCGTGGGCAAGGAATAATTAACTACATCATCTCCACCCCTCAACCAGTATTCTACAAGAGCACAGACACAAGGGACAACAGGCACACCGGTCTCTACAGTCGTGGCCAAAGGTTTTGAAAATTACACAAGTATTGGTCTCCACAAAGTTTGCTGCCTCAGTGTTGATGATGGCATATTTGCATATACTCCAGAATGTCATGAAGAGTGATCAGATGAATTGCAATTAATTGCAAAGTTCCTCTTTGCCATGAAAATGAACTTAATCCGCAAAAAACATTTCCACTGCATTTCAGCCTTGCCACAAAAGGATCAGCTGCCATCATGTCAGTGATTGTCTTGTTAACACAGGTGAGAGTGTTGACTAGGACAAGGCTGGAGATCACTCTGTCATGCTGATTGAGTCAGAATAACAGACTGGAAGCTTTAAAAGGAGGGTGGTGCTTGAAATCATTGTTCTTCCTCTGTCAACCATGGTTACCTGCAAGGAAACACGTGCCGTCATCATTGCTTTGCACAAAAAGGGCTTCACAGGCAAGGATATTGCTGCTGGTAAGATTGCACCTAAATCAACCATTTATCGGATCATCAAGAACTTCAAGGAGAGAGGTTCAATTGTTGTGAAGAAGGTGTCAGGGCGCCCAAGAAAGTCCAGCAAGCGCCAGGACTGTCTCCTAAAGTTGATTCAGCTGGATCGGGTCACCACCAGTGCAGAGCTTGCTCAGGAATGGCAGCGGGCAGGTGTGAGTGCATCTGCACGCACAGTGAGGCGAAGACTTTTGGTGGATGGCCTGGTGTCAAGAAAAGAAGCCACTTCTCTCCAGGAAAAACATCAGGAACAGACTGATATTCTGCAAAAGGTACAGGGATTGGACTGCTGAGGACTGGGGTAGAGTCATTTTCTCTGATGAATCCCCTTTCCGATTGTTTGGGCCATCCGGAAAACACCTTGTCCGGAGAAGACAAAGTGATCGTTACCATCAGTCCTGTGTCATGCCAACAGTAAAGCATCCTCAGACCATTCATGTGTGGGGTTGCTTCTCAGCCAAGGGAGTGGGCTCACTCACAATTTTGTTTAAGAACACATCCATGAATAAAGAATGGTACCAACACATCCTCCGAGAGCAACTTCTCCCAACCATCCAAAAACAGTTTGGTGACGACCAAAGCCTTTTGCAGAATGATGAAGCACCTTGCCATTAGGCAAAAGTGATAACTAAGTGGCTTGGGGAACAAAACATTGACATTTTGGGTCCATGGCCAAGAAACTCGACTTGTGGTCGATCCTAAAGAGGCGGGTGGACAAAAAAAAAACACAACTTCTGACAAACTCCAAACATTGATTATGCAAGAATGGCCTGCCATCAGTCAGGATGTGGCCCAGAAGTTAATTGACAGCATGCCAGGGCGGATTGCAAAGGTCTTGAAAAAGAATGGTCAACACTGCAAATATTGACTCTTTGCATAAACTGAATGTCATTGTCAATGAAAGCCTTTGACACTTATGGAATACTTGTAATTATACTTCAGTGTACCATAGTAACTACTGACATAAAGATCTAAGAACACTGAAGCAGCAAACTTTGTGGAGACCAATACTTGTGTCATTCACAAAACGTTTGGCCATGTACATTGCAGATGAGCTGAAGGCAGTCATCAATGACCTTGGACGACAGAAGGTATTTGCACTGGTGACAGACAATGCTGCAAACATGAAGGCTGCTTGGTCGAAAGTGGAGGAGTCCTACCCTAACATCACACCCATTGGCTGTGCTGCTCATGCATTGAATCTGTGGTGTTGTCATCATGTTTGACAGTCTCCTGCAGGGGAAGGAGTCTCTCCAAGAAATGGCCATATCACTGTCTGCCGATATGGACAGCCCCATCAAGAGGATCCTCCTGGATGATGTATTTTGGGAGAGAGTGGTAAGCAGCCTGAAACTCCTGAAATCTATAGCAGTAGCCATTGCACGGATTGAGGGAGACAATGCCATCCTTTTTGATGTTCAGACTCTGCTTGCAGATGTAAGAAAATAAATCCGTACTTCCCTGTCCACTTCACTGTTGCTCCAAGCAGACTGCAGTTCTGAAATACATCAAAAAGCGTGAATACTTCTGCTTGAAGCCCATACACGCCGAGGCATACATGTTGGACCCCAAGTATGCTGGCAAGAACATCCTGTCTGGTGCAGAGATCAACAAGGCCTATGGTGTCATCATTACTGTGTCTCGCCACCTTGGCCTGGATGACGGCAAGGTTCTTGGCAGTCTGGCGAAGTACACTTCCAAACAAGGGCTTTGGGATGGAGATGCAATATGGCAGTTGTGCTAACATATCTCATCAGCCACCTGGTGGAAGGGACTTTGTGGATATGAGGCTCTTGAAAACATTTCTGGGAGATGAGACGGATCATTCAATATTCCCTTTCTTTTGTTGTTCAGTGAAATCATCCCATGTGAAGAGTCAACTCATTTAATTAAAGTTCAATTTGTAGCTAAATTGTTTTTTTTATTTGTATTGGAAGGATTTAATCATTTGCAATTATGTCTACTTATGATAAGGTAAAAGGTTTGTTTCTGTCTCCATATGATACAGTAAATATCCAATGCAAAAAACATCTACATTTAAATGGTATTAATATTAGTTTGCATATATTTCTGTTAATTCCCATATATTCCTGTTAATTCCCATATATTCCCGTTCATTCCCACGGAAAGTTTCCACCTCTGAGTATTCCCCAAAATGTGCAACCCTATTGTAGATGCAAGCAAAACAGGCTTGACAGGTGACTCCAAAGACAAAACGTTTAACAATGTTGACGTCTTTAAGCGCCTTGTCTTTGGAGTCACGTGCCAAGGCGTGACAGCTCTGAGTATGACAGATATCCTCTTCAGGACGGCTTTGATACAAGAGCATGTAATCTAGCTAAGTTGGCCTCAACTACCATTACAGAGAAGTAAGCAACGATGTTTGCTATTTGTTTGAGGCGCTCACTGGCTGACCTTAAGACAAGCAAGCAACAACAAAAAAATAGCTAGCTGGCTAGTGCATGAGTCAACCAGTACTAGCCTAGGATATGTAGCTAGCCAGCTTCTCAGGCTAAAGTTCAATGAACATGCATCTCACAATGTGGCCACAGCAATGCCTGTATATGAATGGGCCACACTGACAGACTAGCGAAGTGAGCAGGATATAATCGATCGTAAAGGTGGCCTCGGACCAAAAAAATCCCACCCCCCCGAAAGACTAGGGCTGGCCTAGCCCATTCATAAACGCTAAATAGGGTCAGGATTAGTGTTCCCAAATCCCAATATCTCCATGTTACAGCGCTTGTTTACCGACGGAAGACAGAGACGACTACCTGTGCTAATTAGCTGGGGATGAAGTGTAGCAGAGTTGTAGTTTGTCGGCTGGAGGCACACAGCCGTATGGATCTGACCTGCTACAGTAAGTGTATATTTCCTATTCGAAAGATTCTTTCTCGCTTTGCTCTTAGGAACAGGGCACCATTGAAAGGAGTGATTTCTGGTGTAGCGTTAAGTGTGGAGGTGGCGCAATTGAAGTTGAAGATTCCTGGTGTTGGTGACACCCGCCATTTGGTGTGACACGGACCCGGTGGTGAGCGTGGTGAAACAGAGGAGTCACTGTTAGTCCTTTTACGTTTTGCGTCAGTCTTTACCCGACAAGGTCATGTTAGGATATATCAGTTATCCTGTTAGAGCGTTTGTGGTGAATCCACTGCGCTGTTTCAGGTGAAACGTTTATGGTCATGTCGCAGCTGTGTGTAGGAGGGAGATTCCAAGATGTGGGAAGTGTGCAGGAGGGCATGAGATAGAGGATTGTGTAGTTTCGGAAGATAAAGTTGTGTGTGTTAATTGTAGAGGAAGTGCCTGGTGTGAGAGTGGCAGGTTGAGGTGGCTAGAGTCGGAATAGTGCAGAAGGTGTCGTATGCTGAGGCAGCGAAGAAAGTAGAGGAGGATGGGTCGAAGGTTAGGGCTTGAGAGGATCCCTGTGAATAGTAGATCTGTGCCAGCACAGAAGGATAGGCCAATGAGAGATATCCTTCAGTAAGGTTTGCTTCTTAGTGTTCATAGCCATTGTTATCAACTGTTCTGCAGAAATGGAAAGTCAATCACAGAAAATAGATGAGTTGGCTGCTGCAGAGAAGTACTTGGGGGTACGAGACGTCTTAAGAAGAGTTACATGGTGTGTTGAGTGGTAGTGTCGCGTCTTCTCAGGTCGCTGGCCTGGGTTAGGATCAGATGGCCTGGGTTAGGATCAGATGGCCTGGGTTAGGATCAGATGGCCTGGGTTAGGATCAGATAGGGTTAAAGTAGTGGAATAAGGCGGTGGGTTTTATTGAGGTTAGGGTTAGTTTTATTAACCCAGTTCCACATTTGTATCACAAAGTGTAATGTATTTATGCTATAGTTCAGTTAGGGGTGGTAATTCCATTAAACCTCATCGAAGATTATACTGTTTTTGACAAAAATGAAGACTTAACATATTAACATAAGTAATAACATATTCAACTACTTAAGACGTTGGCTCGTATCTAGGACGTGCTTTTACATTCTGAGAAAATTAACTACTAAAGGAGGAATTTAACTTCTCAAACCCTGGCCTAGTCTGCTTGGTGTTTCGCAAGCGTTCCGGTGTTGTAATCGAAAATCTTCTAATTTCCTTAATTTTGTGGCTAGAGTCAAATACTTTGTGGCACACAGAGTCGAATAAGACATGGGAGATATGCCAAATTTTGGCAAAGATATTTATTTAAACTAATACTCAGTAGCGGACTTAGGTAAGGGCGACATGGACAATCGCCCAGGGCGGCATCTGGGGACGGCAGCGGGCGCTGAGGGGGGTGGTGTTTGCTCAGGGGCCATTAACAAGCTAGAAACGCCACTGAATACACTTGAAACAAATAGCCAAACCTGATGTATGCTACTAAAATCAGTGAAATGCAGGCTAAATTGACAACGGAGTAAAGAGCAGAAAACTCAACTAGCAAGCAAGTCGCAGCAATGAAGAACGCGAAGGGGGGGGGGATTCTGGCAGGGGGGAGATTTTCGGAAGTATCGCGATGTTGCGTCTCTGGGCTTAGAAACTATATCAGTTGGAGAGAGAGAGAGAGAATTAATTTGTACACTGTATAAATATCAATCTCGGAAAAGTTGCTTTCTATTTCAGTCATTTCTTTGGTCCCGTTCGCGTGGGTCAAACTAAAACACTTATTATAGGCCTTTGACCACATGGTTGTAAAGTTCATGCAGTCGACATGTAGGACCATTTTTATCCCCCTAATGCAACACACTGAAAGGCAACCCGAACGAACGCGTGCACCGTGTGACGACAGCCCCCCCCTCCCCTCCTTAGCTGCCTTGGCTGAAAGCGGAGGTTTCTGGTTCTACGCCTGCTAGTGTTGTGTTACTGAGTGAGTGAGAGATGTGAGACACTGCCAGCTAGCTTGCTAACGTTAGCGGAGTGCAATTTGACAGCTCAAAACAAACCCTGTAATTTGACTTTGAATTTCTATTTCCTATGATTTAGCATGGGAGCTAACTAAATTATTGGCCACTAGTTAAAACTAAAGTGAGCGATCTAGTAAGCTAGCCAGCAAGCTAAGTTAGCTAACTGCTAGCTAAGCTACTTTACCTGTGACTGAGCCCTCAGCCATTCAATCACACAGCTGGTGGGGGTCGCTCACGTTCTTCTCCCACGCGAAGTTTGTAGCTAAGGTTTTTAAACAGCTGTTGGGAGATTAACAACCAGACATGAAATGCCACTTTGTATTTATTATTGGCACAAAAATAATAACATGTCTGCCCTCTTTACATGATTGAGATATATCGTAATTGAGATATAAACGAACAGTTGTGTGAGGCACGAGCTCTGACGATTCTTCCTGCAAAGGGGTTTGAAGTTATGGAACTTTATTGAGACTCAAGGGCAGGACAGCAAAGCCTTCTGGTCGGAATAACCACAAGGGGGACGGACCCGCACCCACAGGCTGTGTAAGCAGATACCATTGACTTTTCCTGGAGGAATATAATAAAATATAATAGGACTGGACTGAATTGAACTTAAATGAATGAAACAGAATAGAAATGAAATGAACTTAAATAGAATGCAATAGAATATAACTTAAACGTAGACTCGGTGAAATTACGTTGCCATGAGCAGCACCGCAGATATTGAGATGAGCGAGATAAAAGAGAAGTTGAGGCTCGTGCTTCAACGCTTTTGGTTGTTGCGGAAATTGACACACTTGGCTATTTACTTTCTGCACCTACAGTACCAGTCAAGAGTTTGGACACACCATCTCATTCAAGGGTTTTTCTTTATTTTTACTATTTTCTACATTATAGAATAATAGTGAAGACATCAAAAATATGAAATAACACATATGGAATCATGTAGTAACCAAAAAAGTGTTAAACAAATCAAAATATATTTTATATTCTTCAAAGTAGCCACCCTTTGCCTTGATGACAGCTTTGCACAAGCTTGGCATTCTCTCAACCAGCTTCACGAGGTAGTCACCTGGAATGCATTTCAATTAACAGGTGTGCCTTGTTAAAAGTACATTTGTGGAAGATACAGCCCAAATAAATGCTTCACAGAGTTCAAGTAACAGACACATCTCAACATCAACTGTTCAGAGGAGACTGTGTGAATCAGGCCTTCATGGTCGAATTGCTGCAAAGAAGCCACTACTAAAGGACACCAATAAGAAGAGACTTGCTTGGGCCAAGAAACACGAGCAATTGACATTAGACTGGTGGAAATCCTTTGGTCTGATGAGTCCAAATTTGAGATTTTTGGTTCCAACCGCCATGTCTTTGTGAGACGCAGAGTAGGTGAATGGATGATCTCTGCATGTGTGGTTCCCACCGTGAAGCATGGAGGAGGAGGTGTGATGGTGTGGGGGTGCTTTGCTGGTGACACTGTCAGTGATGCATTTAGAATTCAAGGCACACTTAACCAGCTTGACAGCAATACGCCATCCCATCAGGTTTCGCTAAGTCTGCAGCAGGACGCCGAGTGGTTAGAGCGTTGGACCCGTAACCGAAAGGTTGCTGGATCGAATCCCCGAACTGACAAAGTGAAAATCTGTCGTTCTGCCCCTGAACAAGGCAGTTAACCCACGGTTCCTAGGTAAATAAGAATTTGTTCTTAACTTGCCTAGTTAAATAAAGGTAAAAAAAAAAGTGGGACTATCATTGGTTTTTCAACAGGACAATGACCCAACACACCTCCAGGCTGTATAAGGGCTATTTTACCAAGAAGGAGAGTGACGACCTGGCCTCAACAATCAATTGAGATGGTTTGGGATGAGTTGGACTGCAGAGTGAAGAAAAAGCAGCCAACAAGTGCTCAGCATATGTTGGAACTCCTTCAAAACTGTTGGAAAAGCATTTCAGGTGAAGGTTGAGAGAATATATATATATATATATATATTTGTTTTTTCCTCATTTAACCTTTATTTAACTAGGCAAGTCAGTTAAGAACAAATACTTATTTACAATGACGCCTACCCTGGTCAAGAGAATGCAAAGAGGGTGCAAAGCTGTCATCAAGGCAAAGGGTGGCTACTTTGAAGAATTCTTCTGTTTACCCAGATCCCACATTTCCTGTTTGAGTGCCTTCTGGGTTTCCTCAGTTCCTGTAGGCCTACCATTAGATCCAGCTCATTGTAAGTGGCTATTTTCCTGCTCACATGGTGGGTTTCTCCCTTCCTGCCCCGCGTTGTGACTGATCTTCACGGGATCCATTGCTGGAGGACTTCACTCTCTCCTTCTCTCAACTCTTAGGTTAAAAGTTTAGCCATTACTGAACTGTGTTGGATGACTGTTCAAAATTAGCCTGATATGATGCGCACAGCAAGTATTTTTTTCTGCATCAATCAAGTGGACATTCACTCTGTTCAGATTCCAAATTTGATGTGCATCGATTTCGGTAAGTTGAGGCGTGGCAAATAGCCCATGTTCTTATTTTTCTTTGGAACATGTGTGCTCTTGAAACGGTTAGAAATGGACATGATATTATTTTCAATAAGTCCCAAATGATAACTTTTATTTCGGCTAACAAATTAACCTATTAAAATATATGTATTAATGTAGCAAAACAATGCTTTCTAATCAGAGTACTATTCCTGTGTGGTAAAATTATTTATGAATATACTATTAGTTGCCTATAGGCATTTTATTACACAAGGTTGTGTTGTCTTGATTCTTCCCCCGGCTATACCACACTCTCTGATGTCTATAGAGCAACAGAACTCTGCTCATGTGATTCTTATTTGATTTAGGTTATAACGTGACAGTCAAGTCATGAGATCCTCCTCTTCCCGTCTGTCAAATTTCTCCTCTAAAGATTCTTTATGGAATCCGAGTAGGTAAGACCCTTTAAATTATGTTGATACTGAAACATTGTATCACCTCATAATATTCAGAGACTATTCTCTTGATACTTGGTATCTAAAATCCTTAAATCACATGTATCTGTCGTATTGCTTTAGATTAGTAGTAAGTGTACATTGACCAGGAACCTATCCTATCTGATTGAACACTTATTATTCACCACCAATGTTTTTTCTCAATCTTGCAGCGCTAAAACTACAGGCATTCCAAGACTACAGGCATGCACTTCAATGTATCACCTTTAGGTCATAATCTAATCCCCGTTATGGGCTATGGAATTTACCATCAATGTTTTACCTATGGATGGATCTTTTTTCAGACCTACAGTAACTCAATAGATTTGACAAGTATTTATAGACTTTGCAAGTCCCCAATAATACTTGTCCAATAAGTAGGCTACAAGAGCCACCATTGAGGTTTCTCAATCAGCTAAATTATGTTTTAATGCGTTTCTTTAGGCTTCAATTAATAAATACGATGTTTATAAATAAGCACCTTTTTATTAATAACACACTAGTACAGTAAATTGGTATTTGTAAATATATATCTCATAGTTAAATATATAGCTAGATAGGCTATTATGATCATAAACAATAATGCCCATAGCATTAGGCCAAACAGAGTCTTTGAATATTAATTATTGGCCACATTTCTCTTTCCACATAGCATATTATTCGATGACTTCAGTATACCATCGAATAGCAGTAGTTTTTACTGCGGATTGTCTCTGAGTATTATGTCCGAGATCATAGACATGCGCAGAGTTCTTCCTTGTTTGTCTCCGTCATCGGAGGTGGGTGAGAGAGAGCGCGAGAGAGCGGGAGGGAGAGTGGTTGTGAATGTCAAGACAGCGTTGTGCATTAAAAAAAAGAAACGGAGAGAAGAGAAGAAAGGAGACGAAATCCAGCAATTGGAGAGAGCACATATTATAATTGATTACATAGAAATATTTCTGATTGTAGAAAATATTATCGGGAAAGTATCGTATTGAACATCAGCAAAACATGATGGAATCCGCTATTCTATTTTACAGCAAGGCAGCATAGGACAGTAATTAAGCGATTGTGTTTTGGTTATTTGCGCAAGCGATACGGGCGAGAGGAGAAGAGAGGAAGGGGGGATATTGTGTCCATTCCCTTTTCCCTTGGGGATAGTGAAGTCATAGGAGAACCAACCAAGTCATTCGAGAAGAGACGTATTTTTGTCGCTCCGCTATCTAGTTGGTATCATAAACGATCATTTTTCCACCCAGTCACACCGTTAGACATCACGTAATTTTCCTCGCCAGTTGTTTTTTCATGATTTAGGATTTTCTTAACAATTCTTGCCATCCTCTTCTGGGCGATTCCCTGCTGAAGGATGCCTGATCAAATATCGGTGTCCGAGTTTCTCTCCGAGACAACAGAGGACTACAATTCTCCTACCACATCCAGTTTCACGACCCGTCTGCAGAGTTGTAGGAACACAGTCAACATTCTGGAAGAGGTAAGGCCACATCATGTTAAAACATTGAGTCAGCCATGGCTGCAGATGGAATTTCGTGCAAGAACGACCATTGCGCATTGATGAATCATGACACCACATATATGACATAGCTACAGTAGGCATAGGCTACGTAAATTATACAATGCATGTTATTATCCTAAACTCCATATAGTAGTAGCAGGGTCCAGAGTTGGTTATTCAAATAGACTTTGCGTCTGTGTCCAAATGCCCAAGCCAATGCCCAAAGTTGTACTGTATTCTGCAGATAACCTCAGAAAGTGTCCTACACAGAGAGCACTGTTCTGATGTGCAAACAAAACAACATTTATGTGAAGAGCATTCCATCATGGCAAGGTTAGATTGTGATGGCTAGAATTAGACTGTTTACATGCCTATTATTATAAACTGCCTGTTATCAATTGGCACTGTCTGGCGCTATTGGCTACTTTGTAACACTTCTGTTGCCATTTACAACAGCACATCAAGGACCATGTGATAATACACATCTGTTTACTGTCCCTTACAGGCATTGGGATCAGTTCCTTGTCCCTGTACAATTCCAAGCTATTGGAAGCAAAATAGTCTATTTAACCAGTTAATATGCATCCTATTCTTTCCAAGCCGAATCATTTGAACATGCGCCGTAAAAACACCAAAACACAAAGACATACCGTCATAGAACTTAGTATTTACATTGTTACAACATACAATAATGCTACCCAAAGGATCAGCACAATTGTGTGTTGCTTTTATAGTGTAGTGATGATGTCATGATGGCCTTCTGTGGTTTGCTCATACTGAAGCCTATGTTCATTCTGTGCAGTTCGATTGAGCTAGTTTTGATCCTACTGCTGCTGGCTGGTGTTGCCAGGCAGAGGGGGAGGATTGGGTAGGATAGACGGAAGGGAAGGGAGGGTGTGTTTTAGGCCTATGGCTTGCTGGTCTCTCTCTGTTGCATAACTCTGAGCAGAGCAGCCAGGCTGTAGCAGTGGAGTGTGCTGTCTGTCTCCACACAGAGTGGGGGTAGGGATGGATGGATGGATGGAGTAGCAAACCCAGCCACTCTCTGATAGAGATATTGACATTTACAGTGATTCTGAATTAGAATGGCACCCTCCACACATAATGGCGTTAACATCAGCCTGATTCTAAACCTTCTAAGCCTGTTCTCACAATCACAATCAGCGCTGGAAGAGCTCGCACGCCTGTAGCCTACACACGCATGCGTAAACACACACACACACACACACACACACACACACACACACACACACACACACACACACACACACACAACACACACACACACACACACACACACACACACTCTCATAGGATTGCACGTCTGATCAGTGAGGTGAGTGTAATCAGGTGAGCCAGGTGGAGACCATGGAGAGTCATGCATCCTCACCCACTGGCTTTACCATGAGAAAATGGGACAACAAAGAAGGGCAGCAGCACGCCCTATTAAAACCAACACATTACCTCATTTTTTCATTGAATAAAATAGGAAGGAGGTCTGTGTTTTATCTCTTCAAGTCAGTGGTTTAAGGTTCTCACATAGTGTATATAAAATGCAAGCCATGAAGATGATCAGTGCTGATAATCATTCATCTCCCTCTCCATGCTATCACAGGTTGTATCCCAAATGGCACCCTATTCTCTATATAGTGCACTACTTCTGGTCAAAAGTAGTGCACTACATAAGGAATAGAGTGCCATTTGGAACGTGGGCACAGTGTCAGTGATTTCATCTTCCATTTATGAAGGAGGCAGGAGAGAGAGAGCAGTTCCTGAGATCTTTCAGAGATTTAAAATTTGAATCCATTGCATCGTGCAACTCCTTCAAGCTAAGAAACAGTGGAATGTCATGTGCTCTACTGTCATGTACTCTACTGTCATGTGCTCTACTGTCATGTGCTGTACTGTCATGTACTCTTCTGTCATGTACTCTACTGTCATGTGCTCTAATGTCATGTACTCTACTGTCATGTACTCTACTGTCATGTGCTCTACTGTCATGTAATCTACTGTCATGTGCTCTACTGTCATGTACTCTACTGTCAGGTGTGCTGAGAACTAAGAAAGATGTAACGATGTTGCTGCATCCTCTGGAAATGAGGCTGAAGAAACACTGTAAAGTAGCCGAGAGCTTTGATTTCAAATGATAACCTATATCTGTAGGACAATCACTGTTTATTGTTTCTCATCCAATGATAGATAGATAGATAGATAGATAGATAGATAGATAGATAGATAGATAGATAGATAGATAGATAGATAGATAGATAGATAGGTACTTTATTGCATGGTGATAGCAATGTTATTATCAATGGTATTATCATGTTATTACAACAGTGTCTTCAAGGAAACTAAGTCATTCACATAGAAAGAGCCATGGTAACTTTACAGTATGCTTAAATGACCAATGATATCTACATGATAGTACATGTTGCATGGTTGTTCGAAAAGTTTGACACATTTTTGCATTTTCTCTCTTCATATATAGATAGCATAATATGGAGAAGGGTTGGTCATGGCCTATGTGTCATAGCAAGTTCCATCCATCTCTCCCCGAAGGTTTATAATAACATTTTCAGGGCTCCCAAGTGGCGCAGTGGTCTAAGACACTGCATCTCAGACAACCAGACAACCTGGTTCGAATCCAGACTGTATCACAACCGGCCGTGATTGGGAGTCCCATAGGGCGGTGCACAATTGGCCCAGCGTCGTCCGAGTTTGTCCGGTGTAGGCCATCATTGTAAATAAGAATTTGTTCTTAACTGACTTGCCTAGTTTAATAAAGGTTAAATAATAATACTTTTTAAAAAATACAACAATAGAATTTAGTTGAAGCTCTTATCCAGAGCGACTTACAGGAGCAATCCGTGCTCAAGTGCACATCGACAGATTTTTCACCTAGTCAGCTTGGGGATTCAAACCATCAACCTTTCTGTTACTGGCCCAACGCTCTCAACCACTAGGCTTCTCCACACAGAGCACAGTTTTGTTAATTTAGTGTAACAAGGAAAGGCTTGCGTCATGGATCACCTCTCTGGCTCTGTGCCTCCCAGCTCAACGAGAGAGACTGCAGCAGAAACTGAAAACATCTGTTGGAAGGGCCGCCATGTGCGCCCGGCCCGAGCTGCAGCAGCAGCCACTCTGGAATTGTAGCCCAGATCACATGACGGGGACCATTATACTGGCAACAAAAGAGCAGCAACGTATAATCTTTCTTATTTAAACAGACAAGATGCCATAGAATCAAGCTTTTCCAAAGCATTGATCTAAAATCAGTAGAGAGCAGAACACCTCGTCAGGGTCCTGCACTGGGATACTACATACACCTTCCAGATGGCATTCCTCCTCACACACTTTATGGATTTCCAACTCTGTAAAAGTTAAGCAGTATAGCCATGGCTTCTGAAAGGAATCTGGGTGAAAAATGTTGGTCATGTAGCATTTGAAGAAACCACCAAAGACGTTAAAGTAGGCCTATTTGGTTTGGGCCACATTTTCACCATAACCAGTGAGGCAAATTGGGAGGCCATTCTCTCATTCTCTCTCTTTTCAGAAAAGGTAAAGAATTCCCATAATAACCTTCCCATCTTCATTCACTTGGTTTAATTGCAGTGCACTTAGAAAGCCATACCCTAAGACTTACTGCTCCTGTCATCTTCCAATGTCTCTCTGTTTCTCCAAGTCATTTTAACCGGTATGTTGACGAAGTAAATAATGCGAAGTTACAGGGTGAATATTTAATGGTGTAACCTGAGGAGGAGAGCTGACCTGCCGGAAGAGGACAACAGTCGCCAGCCTCCCTCAGGCTTTTCAACACACTGAGTCATATAAAGGTGCAGCAAGGCAGATGCAGCGACAGCAAAAACTTCTTACTTCAACTTATTTATGGATGGCTGCTTGGAGAGACAAAGATGTTCACGATTCCCCTCCTCATACCAGCACTGTCACAACAGGGAAAAGCTCCCCTACCTACAGTATGTTTACTGTTTATATTTGGATCAGTGCTAAAAACAAATTATGAAAAAAACACTTGAGCTGCAAGATGGCAAGATAGATGGCTAAAAATAACCGCAGCCATGTACTAATGTTATGCACCGTCTTGCATAACAGGAAGTGGCATCATTATGGTGTTGAGGGCAGTAATGGAATCTGCTGTGGTTAATCCAGTGTGTGCCCAACAATACCTAAGAAATGTTCTAAAGAATGGTTAGAAAATATTAATGCTTATCTGCAATTTAATTCCCAGAAAGGTTCAGAAAATTGTACAGAGAAGGACTTCATGTGCAGGCAGGCTTTGGTTAAGCTTCCCTTCCTTTGTTAGGGAAATTGTAAGAAGATGTTGTCTGAGGAAACCATAGCTTTTTCCAATGGAAAACTTGTAGTTCCAACTTGCCCTGATCTTGGCATCTTTGACTTAGTCTCTTCTCATCCAACATGACTGAATCATGAACATTCGGGACAACCAGCCAGCCAGACTCCCTTGTGAGGCCCTCGCTTGTCTCTGCCCGACAGATGGTGCTTTGCGTCATTGAGTTAGCTTTTTAAACCAGGGAGAAACATCACCAGGAAAACAAGGGAAACCCCCATCAGCGGGGAAGGGTGAGGACAAAACTTTGTCTTTTCACACTCATCTTATTCAAACACTGTGAATTTCTTGACAGTTACAATTAAACTTTTATTTCTTCCATCTTTCATTTTGGGAACATCAGATGAGTGAAATTGCTGTCAGTTTCCACCTGACTGAGAGTGAAACTGATAATATGCTATCTTGTCAGAATGACACAATTGGATGGTTTCAAATGAAATCTATTCAATACTGATTCCCCTTAGCCGTGGTGGTATGCTACAAGAGAGAGACAGTTTTGCTGGCATTCTGACCTGAGGAGACTGTCAGCATCTGACAATGTTTGCTCTTCGGTAGGATTAAAGAGAAAATATGGCACCTCTGTTGACTGGTGCTAATTGTACTGCTCATTAGAGGATTTAAGGTCCGCAGCATAGACACACAGACAGACAGTCTACACACAGCGTTAGGATTTATGGACAGGGTTTCTGTTAGCCGGTAATAACCGGATTTTGGCCTATGAATATATATATATATATATATATATTTTTTTTTTAAGTCAATAAATCAAATTGCCGCTGGCCAAGAAGAAAACAATCCCATTGCGAAATAATGTTTTTTAGCCTATTCATTGATGGGAATACCAGTCGATGGCAAGACATTTGACTGGTCGTGCTTATCAGGTCTATAGATTAATTTGCATAATTTTGTGGAATTAAAATGGCGCGTGTGTACAGTGTATTCATGATGTACCTTATTTATCACACTCGTACAGCATACAAATACAGAGCCTTTGAGCAGAAAGTCTTTCAGACAGCGCGAGAGCTGATGCAGCATCTACAGCATCTCAAACAGTAAATGCATAGGCAACGGAAGACAGGCTTCATCAGTGCGTCACACGCCACTCTGCAATGAGCTGGAGGCAGTATGCATTTTGAAAACATACTATACTTAATTATTTGAATCCTGAACGTTTTACTGCATATTATGAGGCATGTTTTACCTTGCTTCAAAGTAGCCTATTCAAAATAAGACCATATCTTTGGAGGAAATTATTTAATATAAACTTTCTTTCATTGTCCAGAAGCCAAAGGCACAATCCTAGTCATATTAGCTACCCATTCTAGTTGTTGCATATTACATCTCCCTTCTTTCTAAATTTGTACGGATATTTTAATCTCTGTCGCATGAAACCGCTCGCATGTGTTTTCCCTTTAATTCCATTATGGAACGAACATTCGCGCGTAGCCTGGCCTACTGCCTTGTGCTCATTGCTGCGCTTATAATGTGAAGAAATAATAGTTTATCAACATTTTAAGCTAAACATTCTTATCTGTTGCATCAGCCTCGTTGTTTTTTTAAACATATTTGTTTCATGTAGCCTAGGCCTATTTTAAATTAAAATGCCCCAAATGTCCGGTAAATTAAAATGTTGCCGGTCAAATGTCCGGTGCCACATTTTCCTATTGGAAACCCTGCTTCCTGGTCTACTTTACTGAGAAAATCTGCTGCATACCTCAGGATATGTATGACACATCTTCATGTGTGGGCCTCTGTCCAAACGACATGTAAACTTAACACCGTCGGCCCATGATGACACACAGTTGTTTTGACATGTTGTTTACACTTTAAGGAGATTACATCTCAATTTCCCTGAGTGAGACGCACATGTTTAGCCTCACATGCAACATATCTAATTAGGTAACGGCATGCACTGTTATCAATCAGGGGATCCATCTGCCAGCCCCTCATATTAGACTGGGAGAGGCTGTCCCAAGAGCTGTTTTTAATTTCTATCTTTAGCGACAGAGTAAGAAACTGTATATCGATTTGGTTTTCTGCGTTTTTTTCCAGTTTTTTTTTCATTGCATTGCTCAACCAGCGATGAGAAAGGTCTGTTCTAGCCTACATTTTTCGGTTTGTTATGATGAAATTTTCCCATTGAGAACAAGTCATATGAACACTGAATAATTCAAGAAAATGAGACAGGTTTCATCATAGCCAAGTTTTACAAAACAAAGTGAATGCAGGCTATATGCAGGCTTCTTACCTCAACAACATTCACAACTCAGGACAGATGTGGCTAGCTGAATTATTTATTTTTAGGCTTTTCAGAATTTATCCCCTGTGTCACATGCAAGCAAATTAAACAGAACAGTGTTTAGCGGCATATTGCATGACTTGGCTCTCCCTCACTGACGCCCCATCACATTCCCATGCTAGTTCAATCGCATAACAAAAAGCGCAAGCAAAAAGCTGTCGTATAAAAATGCTTGTTAGGTAAACTGTCAGCATTAGAAATCTGACTCATAATCCCCAGAGCTAGGCAGTATCTCCCAATGGTAACACAAGGGGGGTCAAATCGTAGGTCACTGTTTAAAAGTGCCATGTAAGCCTATCGGATCTGATGGCTCTTGTTGCTGAGTTCCATTAGGGAGTGAGAGGAGAAGGCTGGTGATTGGGCAGTGGGGGTGTCCGAGTCCATGTCCGAGTCCGTTTAACAACAGTGGCCACTGAGTATCTCCCACCCTCCCATTGCATAAACCAGGGAAAGAGCAGGGATCAGAGCCCTGACAGCCCCACTGCCAGAGCTAAGCCTGGTCAGGGGCTAATCCGCTGTCTGCTAATAGCCCTTGATGATATATGCAGTGCAGCTGTGGCAGGAAGGGAAGGTAGGCCAACAGCTGGAAGCCCGGGCCAGAGACTGATTATCCAAATCCCCTGGTCTCTCAGACAGCAAACAAACCAACAAACAAGCAACTGGAACAGCATCTGAACACAAAGCCCCAAACCCTCCCGCTGTGAATGAGGCACGCCACAGATAGATTCAAAATATTGCTGGAGGATTTCTTTAAGGAGGTTTGGAAAGGATGTTTTGGGGTCTTAACCGGGTCACAAAACCTCTTCATCCTGAGGCGTGCAAAATTGGCAATGGGATGCTTGTCTGAACTAGTATTAAAACAAAATTCTAACTCTAAATCTGCTTTTCTTTCCCTTCATTTATGTGATAAGTTTATGAGCGCCGGGGTCAATGGCATTCCTCTAGGACTGGCCTGGGGGTTGGAGAAGGCAGCGCTGCTCAATGCTCACTGATGCATGCTCCTCTCCTAGCCTGAGGGGGAAACACTCCAACGCTGACTCTCAGCTTCAAGAGGACACAATGGTGTTGTGCCCTGGACTGTGTGTGTGTGTGTGTGTTGTCAGTTGGGCACTTGAAATAGCGTTTCATCTGAAGTGCTGAACATGCCTACCAGGGGATAGCCTGTTGGCTCAGATGTGGATTTACACACGCTGGCTCTGTCTGAACAGCAAGGTTTCCCTAGAGCCTACAGAGGTCACTCTGCCCCCCTGGCAGGCCTGGCTCAAGGATGACATGCCCTAGGGGGCATTTTAAATCTATGTGGGAGGGCACAACTAGTATTGCTTTAGAGCCAGAATAACACAAGGTAGATTGGCCCTACTACTGCTCGTACTGTACAAAAATGCATATGAAATGTGGCCGTACACATCAACAACCGTCACTTTATATAATAACACAAGAAAGATGTGCGCCCCACTACGGCATGTGTATCCGACATGCAGCCGTAGCTGCAGTAGAGCCTACACATGATTCGCGTTTACTAACACGTGAAGATCAGCTCGATGAGCACCACTAGCTTATCAAAGATTCTTACAGGCTTTATAGGTTAAACTTCGATAATTAGAACTATAGGCTACATTTCTGTCCAATTTGTGACACTGCGCAATGAGCGTAATCAATCGGCCACTTCTCTGTTTATTGTCGTTGTATTTCTGTGCGTCTTAGGAGAGTATAAAGTTCTAAATCAAACTAAGTGCATATCCTTTAGTCACAGCTTATGTGAAATATCCTACATGGCAGTAGCTCATTTGAATCTATGTTAAAAATAGATAAAAAAAATAGATAAGTAAATCGCACTTGACATGGTGACATGATGGTCCTCTGTTTTTTTGCTCTTGGCAGTGCCCAGCCGTTTTTTGGATATCCATGCTCATTAGCCAGCTATAATTATTCAGCTCGCGGCTACCCAAATTTAATGAAGCTAGTAGCTACTATTTAGCCTATTATTAGCTGTAGCTATCTGGAAAAGTAAACAACTTTTTTCCTTCTCTGTGAGAAAAAAACAGTCAATTCAACCTCACCCTGGGTGGGATCCAATGATTTTCCTTAACAAGGTAATGAAGGTGGTACCTTATGACATCGCATGGCTAGGTGCCCAATCAGAATGCATTTTGGGATTTTAACTACTAAATATTACATTATTACATCCCCCTCGCCCCTCCTCAGATCATGAGCGCACACCTGGCAAAGCCTCTGTCCCGGTCTGTGCTACTGGCAAGTCAGTACTGGCAAAACCGGGCATTGTGATTCATATACCATTTGTTATGTTTATGGGGACACAAATACTATTTGGGTGGTCGATGCCCGGCTTTGGCACTTCGTAGAGCCGGCTCTGCCCCCTGGAACTGTATCAACACTGCCTTAGGACGGTTGGTAACAACTAGATGCAGTAGAGGGGAGGACATGTCTGAGGCTGAAAGGAAAGAGTGAGGAAATACTCAGTGGACAAATCCCTGTTTGATATTTCCTATTGCTCGAGTGTGTGGCTATCACCGTGATCAGTGGGAATGGATACACCTGTGGTTTTTGAAATAGCGGCTCTTTCACCCGACGGACTCCCATAAACTGTGAAACTTGATACATGTCCACAGAAAACTCCAAGGAATGCTGTGAAGCGCAGGAATGTAGGCTGCGACTTTGTTACAGGGCTCAAGGCCATGTGGTGTGAAATGGAACGCAACAACTCAGGGACTAGAAATGATACGCTACTTCTGATTGGGTGTTTTATCGAAGCGAAGCGAGCGGCTCATTCTTTGGCTGTCACAGCCAGATGCCTTTTGATCTACTGCATTGTGGGTTGAGGGAAGGAAGCTGAGGTGGTAGAAATATCTGCCAATCACTGATACGATAAGAGGGTTAATAATGGTAACATGGTTACCAAGCAACCCTCAAGTTGACCTGCTCTCCATTGTATTCAGGTGAGCGTAAGCAAGCATATCCCATATCAAATAAAATGAAATAGTATTTGTCACGTGCCGAGTACAACAGGTGTAGACCTTAACGTGAAATGCTTACTTACAAGCTCTTAACCAACAATTCAGTTAAGAAAATAGAGCTAAGAAAATATTTACTAAATTAACAAAAATGTTAAATAACAATAATGAGGCTATATACTGAGTCAATGTAGGTAGGGGTAAAGTGACTATGCATAGATAATAAACAGCGAGTAGCAGCAGTGTAAAACCAAATGGAGGTGGGTCAATGTAAATAGTCCGGGTGGCCATTTTATTAATTGTTCATCAGTCTTATGGCTTGGGGGTAGAAGCTGTTAAGAAGCCTTTTGGACCAGACCTGGCGCTCCGGTACCACTTGCCGTGCGGTAGCAGAGAGAACAGACTATGACTTGGGTGACTGGAGTGTAACCATTTATTGGGCCTTCCTCTGACACCGCCTAGTATATAGGTCTTGGATGGCAGGAAACTTGGCCCCAGTGATGTACTACCCTCTGTAACGCCTTACAGTCGGATGCCGAGCAGTTGCCATACAAGGTGGTGATGCAACTGGTCAGGATGCTCTCCATGGTGCAGCTGTAGAACCTTTTGAGGATCTGGGGACCCATGCCAAATCTTCTCAGTCTCCTGAGGGGGAAAAGGCGTTATCATGCCCTCTTTATGACTTTCTTGGTGTGTTTGGACCATGATAGTCTCTACCCGCTCCACTACAGCCCCATATCTAGTGAAAGAAGGGTTTAATTGTGAACTTGGTGATTGTCATAGTTGAGGTTAGTGGGTTGGTGTGGACAGTTGGGTTTATGAGAAAACCTTTGCTTCTCTTGGTCTCGGGCAGGCAATTCAGCCTTATGCGGATAGCTTTGTGGTGAATGTTTGCCCTGAAAATCCCTTGTGTTTCTATTTTCACTCCTCTAAATGGAGCTACTTTTGGCGATGCGGCTGATGCTGTCATGTTTTAATCATCAGCAGTACTGCGGTACCTCCAGTCCCCAGTCTCAGTTTGTTCCATTCATACGAATAATAATGTCTCCGAACTAAATAGGGCTGCTTTCTGTTCCTCATTTATGAATCATGACTGACTCCAACATGAGATTGCTAAAGTTATGCTTGTTTGAGCCCATGTGGGCAGTGTATACTTCAGTTGTGTATGGCGTGATAAAATACGCTCACAAGAGATGGATGTAGAGATGTAGGAAGTCACCAGTGTGGTGGCACACGATGGCTTGTGTACTCCCCTTCTCCAGTCCTGACAAGCGGTCCGTCTCCTCTCAACACCGGAAGCTGCCTCACCGTCCTCCTCCATAGCCTGATCACACCAACCTCAGCCAAGCCAGCTGAGCAGCCAGCCTCTACTCAACATATGTTCCCTTCCCTTCCCTGGCCAATACCAACAGCTGAGGCAGGGCTAGGACACTCTCCTTAGTCTCTACTACACTCTCTGGCATCACTGCCTGGTTCTTCTTCCTAAGTCCCTACAAGTGAAGTACCCTTGTTCCATATGTTAGCTACTGTATAGAAGAAGTTCTTGCACCACCAATGTCTCACAAAGTTTACAGCGTTAGGGTCATTGCCTTACTCTTTAATTTGCAAATGCTATTTTAACTCAACGTCTGGGGTGTGTTATCCCAGGCATTTGGTTCTCTTCAGAAATGACCCATCCACCCAAAAGCTGCCTTAAATTTTCTGTGTGACATAGTCTGACCTTTGGAAATGTAAAATCCTCTTATTTAAATCTTCCTGACTGGGAAAGGTCAGGCTTCTCCCAGCTCCAGGCCAGAGAAAGGGATGTTCACGTGTGTCCTGCCAATGAAAACTGTTCCCCGCCCTTCCTGTTAGAATCATGCCCCATTTTCTGACAAAATGCACTGGGGAAGACAACGTTTTTTTTTACGGACTTCAGTTCTAGAGGCATATGCTCTTGTCAAAGTCAAACCACTCTTTGGTGTCTTTATGATTGACTTACTGAAGGTTGTTTGAGCCCACTCTGTCTTTACCCTGGTCTTAGCAAACAGCGGCTATAGAGACGCTGCCAATAGCTGGACTTGCATCCAACTGGTCTCTGCAGCAGTCTGCCGGTTTGATCTCCGCTCAACACATGCGTTGCTCATCGTGATGCATGACGACACATTTCACCTGTGTCATCAGTTTTCATCACCTTCAAGAAGTATCTTGTCTCTCTATTTTCTGTGACCTGTGACCTTGTGTGCTTGTGTGATCACATTTGAGTGCATAGAGGTGAAGTTCTAAAATTAAGGTCTCAAAGTAAGGCAAAGTTAAAGTGAAGAACCACTCAAAAACTATATTTTTTAGTCCACTGTTGTCCACTGTCCATTTTGCATTATGATGATGTGGCCGGTGTAACTTTGCTTCTTGAAAGTCCAATATCTTGAAAACTTGACCGCTGACTTGCAAAACATTTTGTATAAACAGTTTGGTTTAAGGTCCAAGGACTTCATGTATAGGTTAGTTTATTATGATCCCCATTAGTTACTGCACATGCAGCAGCTACTCTTCCTGGGTTCAACATAAAACATACAAATACATGACAAAGTACAGAACAGTAATAGACAACAACAATATAAGATATTACATTAAATGAAACATGTACAGTTGAAGTTCGGAAGTTTACATACACTTTGGTTGAAATCATTAAAACTCATTTTTCAACCACTCCACAGATTTCATGTTAACAAACTATAGTTTTGGCAAGTCGGTTAGGACATCTACTTTGTGCATGACACAAGTAATTCTTACAACAATTGTTTACAGACAGATTATTTAAATTATAATTCACTATATCACAATTCCAGTGGGTAGGGAAGTTGACTGTGCCTTTAAACAGCTAAAATTCCAGAAAATGATGTCATGGCTTTAGAAGCTTCTGACAGATAGATAGATGAAGGACTACCTTCAAACTCATTGCCTCTTTGCTCGACATCATGGGAAAATCTAATGAAATCAACCAAGACCTCAGAAAAAATAAAAAGTATTAACATCATGGGACCATGCAGCCGTCAGACACGTTCTGTCTCCTAGAGATCAACGTACTTTGGTGCAAAAAGTGCAAATCAATCCCAGAACAACAGCAAAGGACCTTGTGAAGATGCTGGAGGAAACAGGTACAAAAGTATCTATATCCACAATAAAACGAGTCCTATATCGACATAACCTGAAAGCCCACTTAGCAAGGAAGAAGCCACTGCTCCAAAACCGCCATAAAAAAGCCAGACTACGCACATGGGGACAAAGATCGTACTCGAGAAATGTCCTCGAAGAACACCATCCCAACCGTGAAGCACGGGGGTGGCAGCATCATGTTGTGGGTGTGCTTTGCTGCAGGAGGGTCTTTGCTGCAGGAGGGGTTTGCTGCAGGAGGGTCTGGTGCACTTCACAAAATAGATGGCATAATGAGGAAAGAAAATTATGTGGATATATTGAAGCAACATCTCAAGACATCAGTCAGGAAGTTAAAGCTTGGTCGCAAATGGGTCTTCCAAATGGACAATGACCCCATGAAGCATACTTCCAAAATTGTGGCAAAATGTCTTAAGGACAACAAAGTCATGGTATTGGAGTGGAAATGTTTGACCAAAGTTAAACAATTTAAAGGCAATGCTACCAAATACTAATTGAGTGTATGTAAACTTCTGACCCACTGGGAATGTGATGAAATAAATAAATGCTGAAATAATAATTCTCTCTACTATTATTCTGACCTTTCACATTCTTAAAATGGTGATCCTAACTGACCTAAGACAGGGAATTTTTACTAGAAATTGTGAAAAACTGAGTTTAAATGTATGTAGGTGTATGTAAACTTCCGACTTCAACTGTAAATAACAATGTAAATAAGAGTTACTGTGCTTTCGGAAAGTAGTCAGACCCCTTATCCTAAAATTGATTAAATAAAAAAAAGTTCTCATCAATCTACACACAATACCCCATAATGAGAAAGCGGAAACTGTTTTTTAGACAAAAAACAGAAATACCATATTTACATGTATTCAGAACCTTTGCTATGAGACTCGAAATTGAGCTCAGGTGAATCTAGTTTCCATTGATCATCCTTGAGATGTTTCTACAACTTGATTTGAGTCCACCTGTGGTAAATTCAATTGATTGGAAATTATTTGGAAAGGCACACACCTGTCTATATAAGCTCCCACAGTTGAAAGTGCATGTCAGAGCAAAAACCAAGCCATGAGGTTGTAGGAATTGTCAGAGACAGGATTGTATCAAGGCACAGATCTGGGGAAGGGTACCAAAACATTTCCCCAAGAATATAGTGGCCTCCATCATTCTTAAATGGAAGAAGTTTGGAAACACCAAGACTTCCTAGAGCTGTCCGCCTGGCTAAACGGAGCAATCGGGGGAGAAGGGCCTGACAGAGTTCCAGAGTTCCAATATGGAGATGGGAAAAACTGGCACCATCCCTACGGTGAAGCATGCTGGTGGCAGCATCATGCTGTGGGGATGTTTTTTAGCAGCAGGGACTGGGAGACTAGTCAGAGGGGAAAAAATTATTTAATCAATTTTAGAATAAGGCTGTAACGTAACAAAATGTGGAAAAAGTTAAGGGGCCTGAATATTTTCCGAATGCACTGTATAGGAAAGAGACCAAGAGACAACAAAATACTGTTTATACATATTCATATTCTTATACAGTATAGTTACATTAGAAGCTGTTATACAATATCTTTTTTTTAATCCGTTTTTTAAAGCTAAACTTGTTTTTTGCCTGAGTAACCTCTGGTGGCAGAGCATTCCACGATGGCATGGCTTTATACATAACTGAGCGACGCATTAAATCTGTTTTTGGTTGGTGTACTGTGAAGAAACCCATATGTATGTCTGTTTGAAGTGAATGCAAATAGATTATACAAGTGGTGTGTTATGGGTAACAGGTGTGTTATCTCACTTTAATAGCTGTGTCCTGTGCCATATATGACAATGACTTAAAGTTAAATTCCAAGTTCAAGAACATTCAGTTGAAGATTGTACAAGTGGTTAGACATTTTCACCACACAAATGTTTCTTAAAAATACTATTTTTATTTATTTAACTAGGCAAGTCATTTAAGAACAAATTCTTATTTACAACGACGGCCTACCTACAGGGTCAGCCACAGTTGAAAATTAGGGTTAAGTGCCTTGCTCAAGGACACATCGACAGGTTTTTCACCTTGTCGGCTCGGTTGTTCAAACCAGCGACCTTTCGGTTAATGGCCCAACGCTCTAAGCGCTAGGCTACCTGCCACCTTAGAAGATAAATAGTCAATTTCTCCTCAACCCTCAACCATGAAAGACTATCATGCATGTTGTTGATGTGCTGCTTGGTTTTGAGCGAGCTGCAGCTTTGCTAGGTTTTTCTTTGCTGCACCTGACCATATTACAGGACAGTAATCAAGATGGGACGAGATGAAAGCTTAGTATAGTTGATCTTTGTGTCAAAAACGCTGAACATTTATAACAGACATACCTCTCCCCATCTTGAACATGAGAACTGACCATCCAGTGTTACTCCAAGGAGTTCAGCTTCTTCAACTTGTTCAATGGTCACACCCTTTATGCACAACTTCAGTTGAGGTTTAGGCCTAAGAGAATGCTTTGCACCAAATACAATGCTTTTGGTTTTAGATGTATTTAAGACCAGTTCATTACCCATTCTGACAGTGACTGTAACTCCTTGTAAGAGCCTCAGTGAGCTCACACTAGCTGTAGGTGTTGATGTGTAGAGTGCAGTCATCAGCATACATAGTCATTTTAGCTTCTTGTGAGACAAGTGGCAAATCATCGTTGGATCGCCTACTTGAAGCCAATACATGTATGTCAATTAGCAGATGCTCTTATCCAGAGCAACATACAGGAGCAATTAGGGTTAAGTGCCTTGCTCAAGGGCAAATTGACAGATGTTTCACGTAGTCAGTTCAAGGATTCAAACCAGCGACCTTTCAAATACTGGCATAACCTGCCGCCCAAGCAGTCTGTCATGACCCACTCTCTGGGTATGAGAAAGACAACAGTACACTGGCACATCTGATTCTCAGCCCACGGCTGGCTGGCTGGCTGGCTGGCTGGCTGGCTGGCTGGCTGGCTGGCTGGCTGGCTGGCTGGCTGGCTGGCTGACTGACTGACTGACTGACTGACTGACTGACTGACTGACTGACTGACTGACTGACTGACTGACTGACTGACTGACAGACAGACAGACAGACAGACAGACAGACAGACAGACAGACAGACAGACAGACAGACAGACAGACAGACAGACAGACTAGAGAAACTTCACAGAATCTACGGAATGAAGAATGTTGAGCTGATGTGCGAGGCAGCTCAATCCCATCTCTGTGGCTATCGCACTACTGTCTGTGCCCATGTGACTGATCTTGGACCTCTGGGAAAAGGAGGGAGTTGAGGTTAAAGGAAGACAAATCTATGAACTGAGAGAGGGATACCAATTGACAGAGAAATTTGTCGTCCACAAAAAGATCCCCTTCCAAGGTGAAGTGTTTTTTTTTTTTTTTTACTTCTCAATGAAGTTGTCAGTGAAATACCATGGTTTCATAACCAATGTTCCCTTTTTCCCCCATAACATTTTAACATGGAAATAGCTGTTCTATCATCCAGCATACAGTAGCAGCAAATGTGTGGTGTTCAATGTAGGCCTACTTTTGAAAAATAACATCCAGGGCTTGACATGAACCTGTTTATCCGCTTGTCCTTCAGACAAGGAGGTGACTGAAGATGTTATTGTATTGTTTGATGCAAGAAACCACTTTACAAAATAAAATGCATTATTATTCCCATACCATTATTACAGAGAATCAGACAAATTATGCTACCCTCTGCCTATTGGCTACTTAGCTTATTCAAGCCTGTCTCAAAATCAAACACTGCCCCTTTAAGACAAAAAAAAAGCTCTCCCCCATTGCTGACTACAATTTTTTTTAAACTGGGCTAATAACTCAATAACTAGCATGAACGAATGTGCACACGTGCCTACATGCAGCTCTCGCTTTGATCTCAAAACAAGCGCATCTACTCACAACCTCTCATGCTGTAAACACAGTCCAGTACAAAGTGAATGGCACAGATCCATATATGGCAATGGTCTATTTGCATATAGGCCTACTGCAGCTCTGATTGGTTATGCTGCACTGGTCTGTGTAGAGTACGGGCGGAGTCGTGAGTGTCAATGCAATAGAATCCTACTCCGATGAGTTCTGCCTACAACAACGGTATGTTGCATTGAAAGTGGCTAATATTGCGTTGATTCGATCACAATTCGCACAGTAAAGGGAAACGTTTATAGTGTTAACTAAGGGGGAACACTCTAGAAAGTTCAATCTCGTGCTTCTCTGCGCAGGCTGATATTTATTCTGTGCAGCAGCCCCAGAAATGGCCTGCTGCTTCCTGTTTCCTGTGGAAGGAGGGCTGGAGGGGAAATGCCAGGTCTGCTCTGCACTGGGAGGATAAGGCAAGAGCTCCAGGAAGTGTTGAAGCTGCAGCATCTCTACCCTTCCGTGTCCCATCACGCTCAGCCACAATGACCAGTGACCAGTGTCCTTGACCTCCTTGGGTTGGGTTCTTGTCCCGGTGAGGTCAGACTAGTGCTTTAACAACATACTGACACTGACGTGTTGGATTTCACTTCAGCACAAAATTAGCTTTCATGGTCCGTAGACGTTTCACAGGGGAATCTGCACAGGAACATGTACTTTGAACTGCTGTAGGATCCCTTTTAGTATATTAGGTGTAAAACATCTCTATTCCCCAACTCTTGTTTCTAGTTGAGTATTCAGATCTAGATCTGCACTCATTGGCCCACACACTCACCAATCACACTAGGCTGTGTCAGAGCTTAACATTGGCTGTTGGTAGATCAGAACAAAGCATTGACTATATTGAATAGTTTGCAGGCTTTGTGAGGCATTCTTGCCAGAGTTGAGATGCATTCTTACTGGTTGCCAGGGGGTGCAGAGTACTCTGTGCCAAGTGAGCTGTGTTCCATTTAACTATTTTGTCCCTTGGAGACTGAACTGAATGCTCTAAGCCAAATCTCCTTCCCTCCTACACATCTAGCGTTTCTTCTCTTTGACACTTGCTCGCATATATTACAGCAAACCTACAAATGTGGGTTTCCACGACAGATTGGAATGAGAATGTGTGGATATTGGTTGTGAATTGTCCTGAAAGCATCTCAAAATCTGTACTGCTTCGATGAATATGTAGGCCTAGCTATTTTGAATGTCATTGACGATTGACCTTGTTCAGTCGTAACTGAAATCCATACGGTTGACACATACTGTATGCCGCTTCATCGTCAATTCTAAATGGCATCAATGAACACTGTGGTTTGCTCTGTGGGTAGTGCTAAGGCCTCTAAAAACCCTGCAGTCGCAAGGACCCTGGGTACCCAACACACACATCATCCGGCTTCCCTGCCCCTGTAACGTCAAGTCGACGTAGCATGTTCCGTACTAATGTAAAAGCATGTTCATATCAAAGCGGAATATTTAATTAGGACAAAGCAGACACAGAGAGGATTATGGGTGAACTTTGGCGGGGGTGCCAGCTGCTCCTCTCTCTCTCTCTCTCTCTCTCGCTCTCTCTCTCGCTCTCTCCGTGTAACACCATTAGAGATGCAGTCTGCCTGCTGCTGCCCGCCTTGCCTTTGTTCTCTCTGGAGAAGTCATCTCACTCTACTGCCTCTCTGAATAATCATTCATGGATTAGGGTGTCGGGGGGGGGTCCACCATGATGTCTATGACCTTGTCTGTGTCCTTGGTCTGCAGTAGCCTATATTCTCATCATATTATGATGATTTAGTATTTCACTAAGCAGAAGAGAGACTAGATATAAACAGGTTGTTTGCCAGATTGTAGACAATGGAGTACTGCGCAAGCCAAAGAAATGTGTTCGATAATACAGATTTATGAAAGGGGGTGTTGATTATACCAACATCACTCTCTACAAGGTTAACTTCTCCATGCGTACACAGCACACTCTCATTTTCCATTTTAGATAGGACGACACTGAACTTTAAGATCATATACTGTAGGTGAGTATTTGTATGTAGGCTACTAGGTAATGGTACATACACTTGCACCAGGTCGGGCTCCTGCGTTAAAGAGGGAGAGAGATCAAAGCACAGTGCCCTGGGAGAGAGGGCCCCAGGGCCATGCACTACTGCATCCATAATTGGGGAAGAGCCACGTTAAACTGTCCGGGGGCCAACTGAGGCCAGGCTTAATTTAAATGTAGGAAATTTAATGAGCTCCACCGACGTTGTAGTTTGCCTTCCCTCCAACCAGAGGATCCTAATGTAATGTTTTTATGTTGGTGTTTATCTTCTCCATAAGTGAATGTGGCAGTGTTATGGTTCTGTGAGTTTCTGTTTTAATGAGTGAAATATGGATAGGTTTTTACCTCAGAGAAAGAGGAAAGCTTAAATACACCTTGATTTACTGTGGATCAGGATGCATTTAAAAACCACATGTAGAGTATGTGAAAATGAAACATTTTGAATCTGAGGGATAGAATACCGTAAGTGCCTTCATCGATGATGTGTGTGTGTGTGTGTGTGTGTGTGTATGTGTGTGTCTGGCTCTATGGCTCTATGGTGAATGATACAGAAACCCCTGCATCGAAAAACACAATTCACTCTACATTCACTCTGCACTAAGATTCTGCACATAATTCTTCTCAGAGATTTTGATAACAAACACATTTCCATGTAGGCGTTAGTAGTGCTGTGAAGTTTCAGAGTAGCTTTGCCCTCAGCGGCGATAAAAGCATGACATCAGCTCTTAATTGCACGCTCTGTGCGGTGAGAGGATCTGGAGGTTGGTATCGCAGGTTGCGTCCCAAATGGCGCCCTATTCCCTATACTGTATAGTGCACGACTAAGTAGTGCACTATGAAGGGTGCCATTTGGGACGCAGACACAAGCTAGGCCAGGCCTGTAAACAAACATCTGCCTTTGATTCAATCACCGTGTTAGTACAGACCATAATCAAGGAAATATGGCCCTGGAAATCAGTGCTAGGAACTTCATTACTCAAGGTACAGCAGAGCTTGTTGGGGTTTCCCAGTATTTTATCAATATGTAAATCTAAGGCTGTGATCTTGACCTTGGACAGATACTATGTGTGTGCGCGCATGTGTGTATGTGTTTAAGTAGAGAGGAGATGCATTGTAAGACAGCTGCTCTACCTCGGGCAGTACTGTCCTAATGATGCTACTGTATCTAACCGTTTGGAATTTTGTTGGCCATTTTGAACGCCATATTTAGGTAATCTGGTGCTTTTTTAGCATTTGGTTCGTTCATAGGGTTCAGTGTGTTAGCCTTCATACTCAGAAATTACTAACATTTACAGTATAACAATGGGGTTCTCTTTTGGTTACAATAGTCCAGTCTGTGATGCTACTGTAAGTCCTTAACAACCCTCTCTCTCTCGCTTGCTATGTGTTCACAGGCTTTGGATCAGGACAGGACTGCGCTGCAGAAGGTGAAGAAATCGGTCAAGGCGATCTACAGCTCAGGCCAAGGTGAGATAAAGATCTGTCAGTTTTCTAGGCTCGTTAACAGGAGGGTCACCGGTTCCAATCCCAGAGAGGATATTGAGGAGTGATGTGCTTGTGAAAGACATTGAAAAGCTATTATCTATGAGTAATTATGCCCTCTTATGAAACTAAATATTTCAGAGTTTCAAGCTTGTATCCACATAAAGCCAGTTCATTTGTAGGTTGTTAGTACCTTGAATATGGGGTTTTGGGGACTCTTCTCACTTGACCTCTCTCTCAGGTCTCCTGTCAGAGTCTGGATACAGTTCAAACCCAGTCACTGTCCAGATGCTCGGTTTCTGCCTAGTGCCTTAATGACAAGTACAGATGGGTGCTACTGTTTAAATGATGGAGAAAGCAGTAAGGATGGGGGAAAGCATACTTGTACACACAAAGCACTGACGGGAGAAACAGACCCTGGTGGAGCTGTACTCCTATAACAGGGAATGGGAGTCTGACCCCGTTGCATCATGCATCAATACATTTTTCCTAATGAAATGGCGGTCTACCGATGCTCCTCTTCAACTCGTTCACCTACACCCAGTTAACATGATCCACCCCTACATATTGAGCCTAACAGTATGGCAATCTGATTTAAGTTTCAAAAGTGATTAGACAACACACTAAGCTGTTGTGTTTTGTATCCAGGTGGCTAATGTCAACCTTTCCATGCTTGACCACGGTCACCTGTCCCTGGGTTTTTCCCAAATGGCACCCTATTCCCTATATAGTGCACTGTTTGACCAGAGTCCTTTGGGCCCTTCTACTGTATGTAGTGCACTACTTTTGACCAGAGCACTATCCCCCTGATCAAACTTAGTGCTTTATGAAAGGAGTAGGGGACGCCTAGCACCACTACCCTTGTTGTTGAACCGAATGCTAACCCTGGTTTTCTCCCTCTGTCTCCACTAGACCATGTCCAGAATGAGGAGAACTATGCCCAGGCTCTGGATAAGTTTGGCAGCAACTTCATCAGCCGAGAAAACCCTGACCTGGGAACAGCTTTCGTCAAGTTCTCCACCCTGACCAAGGAGCTGTCAACCCTGCTCAAGAACCTGGTGAGATACATAGGGCTGGTAGATCAGTTGTTATTGGCCTGTGAATTCCACAATGTTCACAATGTATTTGACAAAAAGGTGTCCTTTAAATAAGGGTGTCTGTGTTTTTGTCTATCTTGGGATGGGCATGACTTGTTTGTCTTCATTAGAGGCGTCTGCAAAAGTTTTCTAAGTTTCTTCTAAGTAAAAGACCACACTGATTAAAACGTCATTGCGATCATCCCAATATGACTGACTGCTGCTGCTGGATCTAACTTTTAGCTTGTCTGCTCTTATCTCTCCGCCATAGATTTCCCCTGACGTTTCTGTTGAAAAATGAGTCCTGGAATTCTGTGTGTGTGAGTGATTGTTGTTGGAAGAAGCGGCTGTCCCTTGCTCTCTTCCTGTGTGTCTAGCAGTGAGATTAGACTCCATAAATACACTGAGCCGCTGCAGACTACAGTGTGTGTGCGGTGTGTGTGTGTGTGTGTGAGCTCCCTGGAACCCTCTTATTCAATCAGCCACTTGTTGGCACTGCCTGGGGAGGTTGTATACATATTGCCTGTAATTGTGGTGAAAGGACAAGCAACTCTTGACATCCCTTATAGTGATGCAAAGTGAAACATATTGTTCTCTCTCCCTTCCTCTCTCTCTGTCTCTCGCTTTATCATACAGACACACACTTATGTGTATGAGATCTTTCTAAGACATACATTTGCCTTTATGTACGTTCTCATGTATCAACCATTTAGTGTATGTGTGTGGTCTGTGTAGGTCTAAATTATTGCATCGCTCACCTAGAACACTGGCAAGCAAGGCTACCAACATGAACCAAGCACAGATGTCTACTGATCTATTTTCAGACACAGTTGTAATTTCAGTGTTTATTAAATATATCCTCCGGTTTCCATAACTGCTCCCCTAGTGCTGATGGTCAGTGTGCACTACTATTGGTCAGTGTATTGATGTTAATAACTCATTGGAGCAGCCAAATGTTGACTTTGCTATTAGTCTGGCGGCCATTTTTCTCTCTCTCTCTCTCTCTCTCTCTCTCTCTCTCTCTCTCTCTCTCTCTCTCTCTCTCTCTCTCTCTCTCTCTCTCTCTCTCTCTCTCTCTCTCTCTCTCTCTCTCTCTCTCTCTCTCTCTCTCTCTCTCTCTCTCTCTCTCTCTCTCTCTCTCTCTCTCTCTCTCTCCTCTCTCTCTCTCTCTCTCTCTCTGTCTCTGTCTGTAAAAGTAGTGAGTAGTAGCCACAGTAAATAGGTGATTGATTTGGACATTGGGCTTTTGCAACAGCGGTACTTAAGTGGACATTATAAAGTGATGTTTGTTTCCATGACCGGATCCATGAATCTCAATGGGACTTGGCCCTGGCCATCACAGACCCAAATGGAATAAATGCTCAGGAATAATTACCGGCATTAATCTATGTGGTTCGAGTAAGCAAATTACTTTAGCTGATTACTAAATAGCTAATAGCTTAGCACATTTTAAGAGTCTAAAATGCTTTCAGTGGTTCATAAATAGCCAAGCTTGAGTTCACCCTTAGACTGAAGATAATACTGTCAAGGTTTCTTGGCTCCGTCAGTAAGTGTTGATGTACTCCAGCTGAATCCTGAAGCAGTAGCTGGTTGACTCTTGCCCTGGTCACTGTATAACACTATCTCTCTCTCTCTCTCTCTCTCTCTCTCTCTCTCTCTCTCTCTCTCTCTCTCTCTCTCTCTCTCTCTCTCTCTCTCTCTCTCTCTCTCTCTCTCTCTCTCTCTCTCTCTCTCTCTCTCTCTCTCTCTCTCTTTTCTCTCTCTCTCTCTCTCTCTCTTTTCAGCTCCAGAGCCTGAGCCATAATGTGATCTTCACCCTGGACTCGCTGCTGAAGGGAGACCTGAAAGGCGTGAAAGGGGTAAGATTTACAGTAACCTCCTCTTCTGCCTCCCTCGTTTCCTCACTCCCTATCTCTCTGCCTGACCCCCCCCCCACTCAGCAGATCTGTCCATTCATCTGTGTGTGTGTTTTTTAGAGAGTGAGTGTGTGTGTGTAAGAAAGAGAGAGAAAGATAGAGAAATGGAGAGGGGGAGGGGCCTGACTGTTTAAAAGATCACATTGTAAATCTTTGTGGAGTAAACAGTGTCCTTGTGTGGTGCCTGAAGGCGAGCGCCACGAATAAACGGTCATGAACCCGTGTGGTTGGAAACATGGAGTGGGCGTGGCAGTGAACATAAATTGTGAGGCCTTGGCTGCAGTGGCAGTGTGGGGCAGTGTAAGGCTGTCACGGTCATGGGATTTTGGATGATGATTATTGGCCAGCCAAATGGCCATGGTCACCGTAATAATTTAAGACACACTTTTTCTCCTCTCCTCCACTCTTGACAGCATGTGCTGCCATAGAAATAGAATGAGAATAGAATGTCAATAGAACGTACATTGTGAGTGTACGCATAGGAGAAAATCAAGAAAAAAACAGGAAGTGTACCCATCAATAGACGGGTTAGCAACATCACGAAAACGATGCGCGCATGTCGATGGGGGCAGAAGTCCTTGTGTTGGTATTATTCTGGACGGTCAGATAGCTATCAACGGTGACAAGAAACTGCCATGTGGGGAATTGTAGATGGCTTGTTTCAGCTCGTTTGATTCTAAACCAACCCTGTCTGTTTTGCTCCACATAACAAAATCTACATTCCATTGCATGAGCCACATCAGTTAACATAATTTGAAAGAACATTTTACATTACCATGGAAATGATTGGATCACTATACCAGGCAGCCATTGCGAGTGGACCCATAAGTTTACCAGTCAAATTGCCAGGTAAGAGGTTAGTTTGCTCGTTTGAACAACACCTTGCTTCTTTCAGCAACAAGCAACTAAGTTTCATCACGTTGTTAAGAGTCCACGTTAATGTCCGGCCATCCCGTTTTCAGTCAGCTGTTCGTTCCACACACACCAAAAAAGACGGTTATGACGGTTATTTTAAATTTTCATGACGGTCTTTATCTATAACCGTTAGTGCGGAGTTATCATTATTAATTATCACGTTTTCTGCTCTAATCTAACTACAATGACCATAATCCATTAAGTGGCTAAACTTGTCCGGTCTGTGTTTCTTTAACGCTACATATGAATGCGCAATCAAGAGAGGATATACAGTTGAAGTTGGAAGTTTACATATACCTTAGGCAAATACATTTAAACTTATTTAAACTCAATTCCTGACATTTAATCCTAGTAAAAATTCCCTGTCTTAGGTCAGTTCGGATCACCACTTTATTTTAAGAATGTGAAATGTAAATAATAGTAGAGAGAATGATTTATTTCAGCTTTTATTTCTTTCATCACATTCCCAGTTAGAAGTTAGAAGTTTACATACGCTTCCCATAATAAGTTGGGTGAATTTTGGCCCATTCCTCCTGACAGAACTGGTGTAACTGAGTCAGGTTTGTGGGCCTCTTTGCTCGCACACGTTTTTCAGTTCTGCCCAAACATTTTCTATAGGATTGAAGTCAGGGCTTTGTGATGGCCACTCCAATAACTTGACTTGTTGTCCTTAAGCCATTTTGCCACAACTTTGGAAGTATGCTTGGGGTTATTGTCCATTTGGAAGACCTATTTGTATCCAAACTTTAACTTCCTGACTGATGGCTTGAGATGTTGCTTCAATATATCCACATAATTTTCCTTCCTCATGATGCCATCTATTTTGTGAAGTGCACCAGTCGCTCCTGCAGCAAAGCACCCCCACAACATGATGCGGCCACCCCCGTGCTTCGCGGTTGGGATGGTGTTCTTCAGCTTGCAAGCCTCACCCTTTTTCCTCCAAACATAACGATGGTCATTATGGCCAAACAGTTCTATTTTTGTTTCATCAGACCAGAGGACATTTCTCCAAAAAGTACGATCTTTGTCCCCATGTGCAGTTGCAAACCGTAGTCTAGCTTTTTTATGGAGGTTTTGGAGCAGTGGCTTCTTCCTTGCTGAGCGGACTTTCAGGTTATGTCGATGTAGGACTTGTTTTACTGTGGATATAGATACTTTTGTACCTGTTTCCTCCAGCATCTTCACAAGGTCCTTTGCTGTTGTTCTGGGATTGATTTGCACTTTCCGCACAAAAGTACGTTCATCTCTAGGAGACAGAACGCATCTCCTTCCTGAGCGGTATGACGGCTGCATAGTCCCATGGTGTTTATACTTGCATAATATTGTTTGTACAGATGAATGTGTTACCTTCAGGCGTTTGGAAATTGCTCCCAAAAAGTTTTTTTTTGAGGTCTTGGCTGATTTATTTTGATTTTCCCATGATGTCGAGCAAAGCGGCACTGAGTTTGAAGGTAGGCCTTAAAATACATCCACAGGTACACCTCCAAATTATGTCAATTAGCCTATCAGAAGCTTCTAAAGCCATGACATCATTTTCTGGAATTTTTCAAGCTGTTTAAAGGCACAGTCAACTTAGTGTATGTACACTTCTGTCCCACTGGAATTGTGATATAGTGAATTATAAGTGAAATAATTTGTTGGAAGAATTACTTGTGTCATGCACAAAGTAGACTTGGCAAAACTATAGTTTGTTAACATGAAATCTTTGGATTGGTTGAAAAATGAGTTTTAATGACTTCAACCTAACTGTATGTAAACTTCCGACTATAACTGTATGTGTGTATATAGATTGTGTATATGCTAGTGTCCCACATCAATCTTCTCTTTGTGCCAGACTGGGTTCAAATGCCTTCTGTTTCAGTTTTCTGTATTTATTTATCTATATGTATGTATGTATGTATATTTTTTTGACTGTAGGAATATAATTATTGTTTGGATAACCTTATTTACTGTTGCGTGTTGATATTAGTTTAACTTTTTTGATGTTATTTTATTTAAAAAAATTCACTCTTTATGCGATGGGCACTGAATTATCACAGTGAATTATTTTAATGTTTGTTTATGTGTCAATTAATCCCATAAGGGATGGGTTACCAACTGGTGATTTGACACTAAAATAAAATGTTATTTATTAATTAATGCATAGTGCATTTAATGTAAACTAAGAACCGAAACTGTTAGAGCTCAGCTGTACCACTAATCGCTCAGCACTTATATTGGTTACGCTGTTATACGGTAATTGTGCCAGCCCTATGTGTTGGAGAGAGAGAATGCTCGGAGTCAACACTGTACTGTGGGATTCCAGATTGACCTGTTTACTGCTTATTACTGATTCTTTGTTCTCCCCTTTCTTTCAGGATATAAAGAAGCCCTTTGACAAAGCCTGGAAGGATTATGAAGCTAAGTTGTAAGTGTGTTAATAAATGTATGCGTGTACATAGCTGTGTTGTGACACTTGAGGTTTGCACTATACAGTGCCTTCGGAAAAGATCCCTTGACTTTTTCCACATTTTGTTAGCTTAAAGCCTTATTCTAAAATTGATTAAATAGTTTTCCCCCCCTCAATCTACACACAATACCCCATAATGACAAAGCAAAAACAGGTTTTTATAAATTTACTTAAGTATTCAGACTCTTTACTCAGTACTTTGTTGAAGTACCTATGGCTGCGATTACAGCCTCGAGTCTTCTTGGGTGTGACGCTAAAAGCTTGGCACACCTGTATTTGGGGAGTTTTCTCCCATTCTTCTCTGCAGATAATCTCAAGCTCTATCAGTTTCAGGTCTCTCCAGAGATGTTAATTCGGGTTCAATTCCGGGCTTTGGCTTGGCCACTCAAGGACATTCAGAGACTGGTCCCGAAGCCACTCCTGCATTGTCTTGTGCTTGTGGTCGTTGTCCTGTTGGAAGGTGAACCTTCGCCCCAGTCTGAGGTCCTAAGCGCTCTTGAGCAGGTTTTCATCAAGGATCTCTCTGTACTTTGCTCCATTCAACTTTCCTGACTAGTCTCCCAGTCCCTGCCGCTGAAAAACATCCCCACAGCAAGATGCTGCCACCACCAAGTTTCACCTTAGGGATGGTGCCAGGTTTCCTCCAGACGTGACTCTAGGTAATTCAGGCCAAAGAGTTCAATCTTGGTTTCATCAGACCAGAGAATCTTGTTTCTCATGGTCTGAGAGTCTTTTGGCAAACACCAAGCGGGCTGTCATGTGCTTTTTACTGAGGAGTGGCTTCCGTCTGGCCACTCTACCATAAAGGCCTGATATGCAGAGTGCTGCAGAGATGGTTGTCCTTCTGGAAGGTTTTCCCATCTCCATAGAGAAACTCTAGAGTTCTGTCAGAGTGACCATCGGGTTCTTGGTCAGTTTGTTCGGGCGGCCAGCTCTAGAAAGAGTCTTGGTGGTTCCAAACTTCTTCCATTTAAGAATGATGGAGGCCATTGTGTTCTTGGGGACCTTCAATGCTGCAGAAAGGTTTTGGTACCCTTCCCCAGATATTTCTTCGACACAATCCTGTCTCGCAGCCTCTACGGACAATTCCTTCGATCTCATGGCTTGGTTTTTGCTCTGTAAACTGTGGCACCTTATATAGACAGGTGTGCGCCTTTCCAAATCATGTCCAATTAATTGAATTTACCACAGGTGGACTCCAATCAAGTTGTAGAAACATCTCAAGGATGATCAGTGGAAACAGGATGCACCTGAGCTCAATTTTGTCTCATAGCAAAGGGTCTGAATACTTATGTAAATAAGGTATTTCTGGTTTTTATATTTAATACATTTGGAAACATTTCTAAAAACCAGTTTTTGCTTTGTCATTATGGGGTATTGTGTGTAGATTGCTGAGGATTTGTATTTATTGAATCAATTTCAGAATGTCTGTAATGTAACAAAATGTGTCAAAAGTGAAGGGGTCTGAATACTTTCTGACGGCACTGTATATGGTTATGTCTGCTTGTGGGATACATAGAATTGTTTTTGGTGTCTTTAAAATGTCAGAACTGATGTACTGTATATTACAACAATAATTTAAGTGGAATGTTCCGCCCTGTGAAAGCTCTCTTTCATGCTGAGAATTCCATGTGATTTAAATGTGAGGTCATGGATTTATTAAACACTGTCTATAACACTGGTTGTCTGTCTGTCTGTCTTCCTTCCTTCCTTCCTTCCTTCCTTCCTTCCTTCCTTCCTTCCTTCCTTCCTTCCTTCCTTCCTTCCTTCCTTCCTTCCTTCCTTCCTTCCTTTCCTTCCTTCCTTCCTTCCTTCCTTCCTTCCTTCCTTCCTTCCTTCCTTCCTTCCTTCCTTCCTTCCTTCTTGTCTGTCTGTCTGTCTGTCTGTCTGTCTGTCTGATTTCAGTACAAAGATCGAGAAGGAGAAGAGGGAGCATGCCAAGCAGCACGGGATGATTCGTACGGAGATAACAGGCGCTGAGATTGCCGAGGAGATGGAGAAGGAACGCCGTCTCTTCCAACTCCAGATGTGTGAGGTTAGAAGTGGGCACTGGGGACAGACTAGTGGGCACTGATTGGGCGCTGACGGGGCCCTGCCACCCCAGGCCAACATAAAATGGGCATACGTGCCAACCTCTGTCCTATAAATGATTATGCTAGAAGCTAGTTACACATATCCCCTAAATGATACAAAAAACAGTGTCATATTGTATTTCTATGCTCCAATCCTACTATAGAAAAGGCAGAGCAAAATAACAAACTGTTAGAGCGTTGCGCTCAGCTGTGCCAACGAGCTGCCTCCCGTTGGGTGTAAACGCCTACTCCTCTCTCCCTCTTCATCTGCAGATTATTTGCTCACTCGGCATAACGGCGCTGACAATTTACATATTAACTTAGTGCCTCACGGTGCGATTCTATTTGGAGCAGTTATGGAGAAGCTCAACCCATCCACCTCTATTTATGTGTACAGCGAGAGGGGGGTGGTTTGACTCTCTTGGGTTTTTAGGGTGATCTCATTCACTGTGTTGTTGCTGTTATTGTGGATTGTTGATATTGCTTGTAGTGTAGTGCTAGAGGGGCCCAGAGTTTATAACTAGGGCCCCAAGATTTTCCTGCTCAGGCATGACTGACGTAAAATGTATGCATACATGGCTAAGTCGCTTTGGATAAAAGCGTCTGCTAAATGGTATATATCATTATTATTATTATTATTATATATTGCTAACATTGCTAGCATTGTGTGGACACTGTGGAGGACACTGTGGAGGACACTGTGGAGGACACTGTGGAGGACACTGTGGAGGACACCCCCCCCATGGCACACTATTCCCTACACAGTGCATTACTTTGGACCAGGGCCCATAGCGCATTATATAAGGAATATGGTGCCATTTGGGACGCAGCATCCTACTTCCATCCCACTTTGCACTGCTGCTAGTGTGGAAAGGACCAGGCGATGCTTAGCACAGCAGGCTGTATTATTGATCTGACCTCCCATTCAAACAAAGCCCCATAACACACAGGCACTCACAACACGCTCTAAACACACCCCACAGCACAGACAGCACAGACAAAAAGTGGATAATCTCTCAGTCGCACACACTCAGACAGACAAAAGCAATATATGAGTGACTGTGTGTTTGGTTTCAGGGGAGCATGCACATGCACACACACATACAGACACACATTCTTCATAACTGTTCTAGATTGGTACGCCATGGGATAAACTCAGATTAAGATGATGTTTTATTCTTTTGTTCGAATTTGCTAAGGCCGGAGTGGTTTCTGAAAAATTAATGAAAAACACAATTCTAGTTATCCATTTCAAAGACAATTTACTCATGATATTCTACAGATGTAGGATCTTAATTTGATCACTCTTTTGTTGCTGAGAATTTTCATGCACAGCAGGAAATGCAAATTTGTAGTGCATTCAAGGTTTAAAAAGGCTTCTAAAATGTGTAATTTCCACTTTAAAATGTCAGACTTGATTTGCCCTAACGAAAAATGTATCAACCCCTACAAAAAATGTCCATATAATCCACATAATAATCAAATTAAGCTCCTACATCTGTGTATTGCCATTCTTTTCAGTAACGTTTAGATGTTTACCCGTTTTTTGGGGCTCCTACAGACTCGGATCAGAGGCCCATAACCTCCATCGTATGGGTATTCTGATAGGATTATTATTATTATTATTATTAAGTGTTCAGAAGTAATATTTTACACCCAAACTTTTTTTTTATGGTGGTTTGATGCAGGGGTGGACAATTTTTCCAGCAGAGGGTTGGTGTGGGTGGGTTTTGTTCCAGCCTAGCAGTAACATGATGATTTACCGGTTCATAAATGAAAGCCTTCAAATAAATTATAGATTTAAAGTAAGACCTTGATCAGCCTTCAGTGATTGTACAACCATGGTTTAATGCATCACCACTATGTATAAGCATGGCAATACTCCATATTGCATTTCCAAAATCATGTAACAGAGCATTCTGTTGGATGTCAGTTTTCACAGACCACTTGTTTTCTCTACAGTACCTGATCAAAGTCAACGAGATCAAGACCAAGAAGGGAGTGGACCTTCTCCAGAACCTCATCAAGTATTACCACGCGCAATGCAAGTAAGTAAACAGTACCGCAGCATCTCCCTCATTTACCGTAGTGTGAGAGTCCCCCAAACACGTGTGGATCATGCCTACTGAGATGTGTCTAATTGGTGGCAAACACAATTTTTCGGTGTGAATTTTGTCACTGTGTACCCTCACGACTAGCTATATATAAGTCTCGCCATGATTGCTATTTGCTCTCACCCACTTCATCTCTCACCCTCTTAAACCCCCCCCCCCCCCCCCCCCCCCCCCTCTTCCCTCCATCCCTCTCTCTCTCGAATGGGGTGATGGTGATGCATGATTTACCGGTCGTGGGTAGAGAGGGTTGCCAAGTCATTTTTAACTCTCATAAATATGCATCACCCTTCATGGCGATGCGGTGCGACAGCCGTGGGGGTTTGTGGCTAAATAATGGGCGCACCCTGTGACAGGGCCTGAGCCCAACGCGATGTCACTGACAGCCTCAGTGTTGCGTCATCACATTTGGTAAACAAAACAATGCAGTTTTCTGGTTATCTACTCAACCCAAGACTATCACAGTGTAGAGACGTGCCTTGTAGAACGATGGGAAAAAATAATGTTTCAGGAGAAAACAAGAGTTTCAGTAGAATGAGTGGGCTGAGGGAGCTGATGGATAGCTGGAGCGTAGGAGAGAGACAGAGAGAGAGGGGGTCGAGAGAGAGAGGGGGGATAGAAGGGTTGTTAGTGAGGAGGCCGCATTCAGGTAGATGCCACTGGCACTGGCAGATCCATAATAGATGACAGGAGGTGCTTAGCATTCCACTCTGGACACAGCCAGAGAGAGACAGGAGAGAGAGAGATCTATATGCCAAAAGCCAGAGGGCCAAGCAGGGCTATACATTATACATATCCCTCTGCATCAGTCTCATTCTAAGTCATTCCTCTATTAAATTTGACCTTCCTAATGGCAATATAAGTTTAGGACACTTGACATTTCTAAATGATGTAAAAGGTGCTACACTCCACCAAATGACTCCCCTTCGTCTCACCTGCGTTGGAAATAAAGTGAATATCTCAATGGAATTCTAATATCCGCCCCCTGTATTCTCTTGCAGCTTCTTCCAAGATGGCTTGAAGACAGCGGACAAGCTGAAGCAGTACATTGAGAAGCTGGCTGCTGACCTCTACAATGTAAATACCCACCCATAGGCTTCTCTCTATCTGATTACTGCTAGTCTGCAGTCTGACGTGTTATCTAGACCGATTGAGCGTGTGTGTGTGTGTGTGTGTGTTATCTCACCCTGTGTATGTTCTCAGATAAAGCAGACCCAAGACGAGGAGAAGAAACATCTGACGGCTCTCAGAGACCTGATCAAGTCCTCCCTTCAGCTGGACCAGAAGGAGGTAGGCAGGAACCGTAACAATCTAGTCCAAACTGGGCCCGAGCAGACCAGAGTTGACAAAACGTTGCGTTCTAATTCTCTACCCATATCCTGAAGTGTGCGCTTGTACACTCCCCATTATAGATTAATACATTATAGATTAATACATTATAGATTAATACATTATAGATTAATACATTATAGATTAATAGTGGAACAAGTCAATGTTTGGTCGAAAATCTGACCGCAGCAGTAGACTCCTCAGTCCTCACCCCTAACCTTTGACCCTATGGCGGGTGTAGCTACTAGCTAGTCTCCTGTAGCGCAGATTGAGTGCCTAGTGCTGTACCATGCTGGTAGCCAGTGTGTAGTAGGCCTTGGCTGGTAACCTGTGGCTGGTAACCAGTGACCTCACTGGCTGCTTAGTGGAGAGCAACTAACTGTCTTAAAGGTCCAGTGCAGTCAAAAACTGGATTTTCCTGTGTTTTATATATTTTTTCACGTTATGAGGTTATGATAATGTCCTTTGAGTGTAAGAGCTGTTTGAAAACACTGCTGAGCCTGCCTGGTGACATCACCAGTTTTCAATTCATTAATAGGCCAAAAAGTGTTTAAAACCTTCAGGTTTCCCCTCCCCATTCAGACCACTCCCAGACAGTCCTAGCTAAATTCTTGTTTGAGAAATTGCTCTTTACTAAGAAGGTATTTTTGTTGTGGTTTCTCACTCAGTCTCACACCCACTTTTAGTGAGTGCTAGCTGCTTGCTGTATTTGCATGTTGCTATTGTATAATAGTGAGAAGAGCCTAAGTGAGATGGACTAGCCTGCCATGTCTACACAGCTACAACTTTCTGGCTTGCGTCCCAAATAGCACCCTACATAGTGCACTACTTTTGACCAGAGCCCTGAGCCCTATGGGCAAAAGTAGTGCACTATATAGGGAACAGGGTGCCATTTGGGACGGAACCGGTGATTCACACTAAACATCTTCTGGTTTATAACACCCACACACAAATGTTGTCACTCACACACTACTAACTCACTCACTCGTATATGCCGTACTAGACTAACACCTACACTCTATGCAAGCAGGCACTCTCTCACTCGCAAGTACACCTCAGTGGCTTCTTTCACACTCTCTCTCTCTCTTTCTCTACTCGCTGCTTGTCTGGACTCAAGTCTAGAAGAGTAAGTGTTAACATGCTTCTGACAGAGCATGCCCTCCACTGTGTTTTTACATTACAAACCAGCTGTGTTTTTTATCTGATAGTGTGTTGGAACATGTGTGCCTCCCAAATGGCTCCATATTCTCTATATAGTGCACTTCTTTTGACTGGAGCCCTTGTGTAAAGTAGTGCACTACATGGAGAGTTGGGTGCCATTTGGGACGTACACCATGATCCTTTGAACATCAAATGCGACCCAAGAAATAATAAAGGCTATGTGGGTCATACACACACACACATACACACACACATACACATACACACGACCCTGGCCTGCACTCTCTGTAAGATTTATATTTGGTTGGTTATGTGTGGTGAGTTGCTGTGTTTTCTGTGTCTTAACACTGTGTGTGTTGCTGCAGGACTCTCAGAGTAAGCAAGGTGGCTACAGCATGCACCAGCTGCAAGGTAACAAAGAGTTTGGCTGTGAGAAGAAAGGCTACCTGATGAAGAAGAGTGATGGGTAGGTCACACACACACACGCACGCACGCACGCACGCACACACACACACACACACACACACACACACTGAGCAGTACTGAACATGCATTTACTGAACATACACAGACAGGAAGAGTCCCTGATCCTTCGTTGTTGTCGTCCTGCAGGCTGAGGAAGGTGTGGCAGAGGAGGAAGTGTTCAGTGAAGGGTGGCATACTCACCATCGCTCATGCTACGGTGAGTGGCAAACACACACACACACTCACTCACTCACTCACTCACTCACTCACTCACTCACTCACTCACTCACTCACTCACTCACTCACTCACTCACTCACTCACTCACTCACTCACACACACACACACACACACACACACACACACACACACACACACACACACACACACACACACACACACACAAACACTAAACCTACATCTAATTCCTAACCTAAACCTAATCCATTACCCTAACCTTAATTGTAACCCTAACCCTAAACCTAACCCCTAAGCTTAAAATAGCCTTTGTCCCCATGAGGGAGAATTTTCTTTGTTTTATTGTCCTTGTGGGGACTTATGGGGATTTTAGGTCCCCACAAGGGTAGACGAACCAACCCTCCCACATGCACACACTTGAGCACCCTTACAAAATCCTGTCGAGGCCAGATCAAAGGCAACATCCAGTAGGAAGGAAGCTGTGTAGGCTACTATCAATCTGCCAGTTGGCAGAGAGGAATCGACATGGGTGTGTTGCTAAGGCAACCCATTAGCCCCCCCCTCCCTCCCTCTCCTGTTGCTGTGGTGACTCATCACTGAATGTGGTGCTGGCTCTTCTCTTCCCTGGGTCTGTGGATACTGTGCTGCTGGGAGCTAGTACAATAAGCAATGCTGTGATAGATAGACAGACATATGCATACAAGGATGTGTGAGAAAGGACACACACACACACACACACACACAATAGCTTGCCCCTGTTTTTATGATTGCAACTCCCCCAAATGTCACTAATCAATCCTCATTTCCACCCATATTTCCACCCTCCTTTCAAGGAAAGGCACTTATCCTCTGTTCTTTGTCTGACGGCTTGTTGCCGCTCCACTCCATGTTTATCACCCATCAGCCCCTGTGCCAGCCTTGCAGCCTCACCACAGGGCTCATCACAGCCTGTTAGCATTCTATTAACACTCCTCACCATCCCCACTGCCCGCATGCCTGGGCACAGTCACAATGCAGTGCCCAGTCTACACACGTGCCAACTGGGCACACTGGTATTATCATATTATTACAGTGGGTATTGTAACTGAAGCCAAGCCAAAGTGGTGATACCACCAACTGCCAGATTGATAGTAGCCTACACAGCTTCCTTTCTACTGGATGTTGCCTTTGATCTGGCCTCGGCAGATACAGTACTGAGGGAATACCTGGCTAGCTACATACACTGTCAAGTCCAGTGTTCAGGCTGCGTCCCAAATCGCACCCTATTCCCTATGTAGTTCCCTATGTGGGTCTGTTTCTATTTCCGTCCCTTGAGTCAGAGACATACACTGAGTTTACCAAACATTCGGAAACACCTTCCCCTTTTGCCCTCAGAACAGGCTCAATTCATGGACTCTACAAGGTGTCGAAAGGGATTTATTTATTCAGTTGAGACAAAAGGACATTACCCACAATGCCTTATATCAACAGATTAATTGACCTATTCATTTTCCACCCCAACAATTACACGTTAGTCATTTAGCAGACGCTCTTACCCAGCGCAACTTACAGTAGTGAGTGCATACATTTTTGTACTGGTCCCCTGTGGGAATCAAACCCACAACCTTAGCGTTGCAAGCTCCATGCTCTACCAACTGAGCCACACGGGACCATCCAGAGTCAGGTAGGCTTGTAGCGTTAGTTTCATACGACCAATACTGGTTGATGTACAGACTCATTTTCAGAATTTCTATCAAATAGCTAACCTGTCTGTCTCGGTGTGTTTGTGCAGTCCAACAGGCAGCCTGTGAAACTTAACCTGCTCACCTGCCAGGTCAAACCCTGCGCTGAGGACAGGAAGTGCTTCGACCTTATTTCCCGTAAGTACCTCTTCCTGTAGCCCCCACACCAACACAGTAGTTACCATGAGTGAGAGATGGGGCCTTATATTACCTTCTATGGGCATTCAGAAACAGGAAGCGTCGAAGAGACCATATTTTATGCCACAGGCCGCCAGTAGCTCTTTGACACATACTATATTTTCTGGCTTCCTGTTAGAATGGTGTCATGACAAAGCTTGAATCACACTGTGCTTGTGAATTACCCAACATGCATCTCAACAGGGGTATATTATGTTACATGATTACACAGTGTCTGCTGGGTCTGAGAGATCACATTCCCGTCTAATCTTCTCACAGATAACCGGACATATCACTTCCAGGCTGAGGATGAACAGGAGTTTGTCATGTAAGTGTATCATGACAGTCACCACATTGTAAACATCCACCTACTATTAGTATTCGACTCCAAAGGCAAAACATTCAAATAAAATAAAAAATAAGGACACACATTTTTCTCCTCTGCTGTCCTCGGTGGGGGGGGTTTCTCCACTGTCAAGAGGGGGGGGGGGGCGCTAACTGTAAGCATAGAAATAGCGCACATAGAACAGATCTACCGCTTCTTAGACTTGCTTTCAATGAGAATGACAGATCTATAACTCTTGCTTTAGGATACATTTAGGATTCCCAAATGGAACCCTATTCCCTATGCAATGCACTACACTTAGAAAGATGGAGTTGGAGTTGATTTTGATTTGAACATTTAAAATACATAAAATGGCAACAGACACGTATACCAAAATTGTCAAAGATAAAGAGACTTATTTCCATTGTGGTCCCCTTGGCTAAAAGCCTCTACCTAAGAGGCTTATACACAGAGATCCTACATACTTATACACAGAGATCCTAGGATACATACTTCTTTATGCCATTCCATGCTTGTACATGTTGAAAGCACCCTTGCTTTGTAATAACTTGTTTTTCTCTGTTGTATCTGTCTCTGTGTGTCGTGTGTAGCTGGATCTCTGTGCTATCCAACAGTAAGGAGGAAGCTCTGAACATGGCGTTCCGCGGAGAAGAGGACGGAGTAGGAGGAGAGGATGGCCTGGAGGACCTGACCAAAGCCATCATAGAGGAGGTGCTGCGCATGCCTGGCAATGAAGTCTGCTGTGACTGTGGCGCTGCAGGTACATATAGTACGACATTTATGGGTGCATGTATGTTTGGGTCCTGGGACATACACAACCTCTATGGTTTTCCAAGGGACTCTCATATTCTCCACTATACCACTACTTTGTGCTTACTCACCACTCACCTTATCATGGGAGAAGACAAGGTGAGTTTTTACCTCGCCCTTGAACTCACACATCCCTATAGAACTTACACATACCTATAAAACTCACACATCCCCATAGAAAAGCAAGAAGTACCAGTGACTCGCTCAGTACGGAAGTAGTCAGATGACGCGGATGCTACGCTACAGGACTGTTTTGCTATCACAGACTGGAATATGTTCTGGGATTCATCCAATGGCATTGAGGAGTATACCACCTCAGTCACCGGTTTCATCAATAAGTGAATTGACGACGTCGTCCCCACAGTAAATATCCCAACCAGAAGCCATGGATTACAGACATCCGCATCGAGCTAAAGACTAGAGCTGCCACTTTCAAGGAGCGGGACACTAATCTGGACGCTTATAAGAAATCCCGCTACCCCCTTAGACAAACCATCAAACAGGCAAAGCGTCAATACAGGATTAATATTGAATCCTACTACACCGGCTCTGACGCTCGTCAGATGTGGCAGGGCTTGAAAACTATTACGGACTACAAAGGGAAACCCAGCCTTGAGCTGCCCAGTGGCGCGAGCTTACTAGACAAGCTAAATGCCATTTTATGCTCGCTTCGAGGCAAGCAACACTGAAGCATGCATGAGAGCACCAGCTGTTCTGGATGACTGTGTGATCACGCTCTCGGTAGCCGATGTGAAGCTCCTTGTAGCCGATTACCTCGACTAACCTGTACCCCTGCACATTGACTCGGTACCAGTACCCTCTGAATATAGCCTCGTTATTGTTATTTTATTGAGTTACTTTTTATTTTTGTTAAATTTGGTTTTACTTTTATTTATTTAGTAAATATTTTGTACTGTGTTGTTGGTTAAGGGCTTGTAAGGTCTACACGTCTTGTATTCAGCATATGTGACAAATAACATTTTATTTGAACTCCCACATCCCCATAGAACTCCCACATCCCTATAGAACTCCCACATCCCTATAGAACTCCCACATCCCTATAGAACTCACACATCCCTATAGAACTCCCACATCCCTATAGAACTCCCACATCCCTATAGAACTCACACATCCCCAACCATCTTCAAGGTTGTCCCTCAGAAATCCCTGCTCAGCATTGATCTACTCTTCTGCACTGTCATGGCTGCTCCCTAGTTAGGGATATGCTATGCAGCCCTCCTGCAATGTCACCCTTAACCAAACAAGCAGCAAAGTAGCAACAGAAGCCTTCTCTGTATTCAGGATGTAACAGTGGTGTTGGTCCTTTCTGGCCTCTGGCCCTCCGATTTGATCCACCCCTGCTGTAAAAACAGAGACTCAGCACTTCCCAAGCAGAGACACCCTGGCCCTCTGACTCCCCCAATACACACACACACTGTCAGCATAAACACACAGAGCCCACTGAGGAGAGTGCAGGCCGCTAGCGAAGAAAAGAAAAACTGTGTTTGTTGCAACAACATCATTACATCACTATGTTACATAAAGCATACACACACAGACACAGTTTAGCTGATTTTCCCTCTATGGAGTGAGTTTATTTAACACGTTGATAATGCGCTAGTGTACTGCAGGCTTATTTAGGGTGCTCCTTTAGCCCATCCTGTCTAAAATACAGCTCTCTAGAGGAGTATTAGTGCCAAATATTTTGCAGCTCTAGAGCTCTCACCCCACCCTGTGCTTCCTGTCATCTCTATGGTCATCTATTGCCTCTATCCTGCATGTGACTCATTGGTATTTGGCCGCCTCTGAAACCATTCCACCCGCCTGAGTCCGTCCTGCACAGACCTTTCAAATCCAGACACGCTAGTTAGCCTAACAGCTAACAGCACTCAGCCATCTGTAAAGATAGTGTGTTTACATCTGCGTAGCTGCGTAGGGCTCTCAGGCTTGATATCAGGCTGGGTTTAAGCCTACTACTTAAGTTGCGTCACTCATGCTTGGCTGTGGTGTCAGTCCCTGTAGCGGTTTACAGGGAAGAGCCCAAAGCCTCTCTAGCCTTCCACCACATGGCTCTGCTGTCAGAGCATGTACAGGCATTCAGCTTGACACAGAATGATGCAACGTTTTCTAGTTGTTGGGTTCTGGTAGTCCAGTCGGTGTGGTTGGTGGGTCTGAGGCTGCAGAGGCCCTCTAGTGGTGTGTGCCGTGCGTTGCCGATGCTTACGTTGATGGTGATGGTGGACCCATTAGTGCACACCGTAGCAAAACGTTTTGCAATGGAAAACGAAAACAAACATTTCTTATACGTTCAGTTTGTCCCTCCCTGTTTCAGTCCGTTTTCTATTGTTTGGTGCCAATTGTCAGCTTAGTAGTGAATACCAACAAGTGTTCAGATGGAAAATGAAAACCCCTTGTGTTCAGCATTATCGTTCTGGATTTAAATTGTAAATTGTATATTTGTGGTAGTACTTTGAAAAAACATCTGTTTTTTTTTGGAGCCAAAACAGCTGTGCACTAAACTGTGAATTCCAGACAGATTTTTGTGGTTTTGTAGCCAAGACGCCTATCCGCAAGCCTGTGCGCCACAAAATGGCTGTTCTCTAACCTGAGTATATTGTCATGATGTCTGTGCCCTTAGATCCAAAATGGCTGTCCACTAACCTGGGCATTCTGACCTGCATCGAGTGTTCTGGCATCCACCGGGAGATGGGAGTTCACATCTCACGCATCCAATCCATGGAGCTAGATAAACTAGGCACCTCTGAACTCTTGGTGAGTGAAAAAAGAAACACATTTGGTGAACATTAGTTTTTTTCCACAGTAGATCAACATGCAAAATTGATTCAAAAACAGGTTATAAATAAATAAATCTTGATTACAACGTGATTGTGATTACGGCAGTTAGAGCAAAGTGCTTCTAACGAGCATCTTGCCATTCATATGTGACTTGATATTTCCTTCACAGCTGGCCAAGAACGTAGGGAACAGTAGTTTCAATGAAATTATGGAGGGGAACCTTCCTTGTCCCTCACCAAAACCCACTCCTTCAAGTGACATGTAAGTACTCAGTGTCATCAACAACTACATGAACTTCTTAGAAACGAGAAGCTTCATAGAAATGTTACCTCACTTTCACCTGTCATCACTGGAAGCATAATCTGGTGTATGTTTGAACTTATGCAGGTAGATAGATGTCTGGCAGGGAAAGCCACAGAAATAAATAGAACACTAGAATGGACATTGGCATCCTAACAACAGGACTAAATATCATGCATCTTGGTCAGGAAAACGTTCATGCAAGAAACTGAATTAAAGGATCTCTATAGGAAAAGCTATCCACATAAGCGTTCCAAAACCGTCTCCATCTCCTTATTCTCCTCCTCTTCCCGCCTCTCTCTCCCCCTCCTACAGGACAGCGAGGAAGGAGTTCATCAATGCTAAGTATGTGGACCACAAGTTTGCACGGAAGACCTGTACCTCCTCGGCAGCTAAGACCATCGAGCTGTGTGAGGCTGTCAAGTCCAGGGACCTGCTGTCTCTCGTCCAGGTGTACGCTGAGGGGGTGGAGCTAATGGAGCCACTGCCCGAGGGTGGACAGGTGAGTCTGACCTCTGACGTCACAGACCCTGGACTGATCAGGGCCTGTATTCATAAAGCATCTCATAGGATCGCTGATCTAGGATCAACTCCCCCCTGTCCATGTAATCTGGATTAAAACTGAAAACTGATCCTAAATCAGCATTCTTACTCTTGACGTTTTGTTGAAATGGGCCCCAATCTGGTATGGGGGGGGGGTTGGTTTTATAATATGAGTAGAAGTGTACTGTTTCATAAGGAAATACTAGGTTGTACTGAGTCTGTAAGGAGGCTGTACTGTACATGGACAACGTAATGATCAGTCCACAGAGAAAAACAGAATTTTTACTACTAAGCAATGTTGGACAAGACAACAATGCCCAAACAAGAAAAGTGACTCAGTTAAGCTATCACTACTGCCGCCCACTAAATGTTGAACCACGTAGCACTGCGGTGTGCTCTCAGAAGTAGTCCATAGGGAATAATGACAAGGAATGAGTCACTGACTCTGTTTTAAAGCAGGCAGAGCTTCTAGCCCAGGCTGACTCACTGATATCTAATACAACCCTGGCTGTCATTGAATCTGCTCTGAGAGGCTGCATCCCAGGGCTCTGGTTAAAAGTAGTGCATTATAATATGATTCCTTTTGGGACCCAGGCTGAGTGTCCCCAGAACATATCAGTACCCAGAGCCGCAGACAGTCGCGGTGTGACAGGAATACGTGACAAAGTAGCCCCTCCCTCTTCCCAAATGGATACCCTGCTTCTCTGGTTGACTCACATTCTTCCCAATAAGTCTCCTTACTGGGGACTCACATGGATAATCAGCAATGTAGATACCAGTCATTTTCAATTAGAGGAGACACAAGGAGACAGCCAACGACATGCTTGCGATTTGAAGGATACACCCACCAAGGAAGATCTCAACGACTTGGTGTCTGATTATCTCGGCAAGTGTGAGTTCAATCACGACCAATGAGGTGGTGGTGGTGGCCTTTGTTCAGGGCTGTAGACTGAAGCCGGCCCTGAATTATCGTTTCAGTGTCTGCTACCGACATCCGTACGTCCAAACCTCTCTCTGTCATAGAAATGTTTGCATCACGCTCGCAGTCTTGCCTTGGGGGGTGACAAGCTATTTTTAGGAGCCATTTTGTTGACTGTAGCCTCTTTAAATGCGGAGCGAGAGAGTGTAGAATGGATGCTGCCTGCTGTTCTCCCCGTGTAGAAAGTCTGTCATGTCTTTGCTGTGTGTGATCGCCCCCTTCAGGAGGCCGGAGAGACTGCGCTCCACTACTCAGTGCGCACCGCCGACCAGACCTCACTGCACCTGGTGGACTTCCTTGTACAAAACAGGTAAAAAGACCAAATAAAGCCCTGTCAATAAACTGAAGATATGCATATTATGCCATACAGGCTACCATAGCATTGACCTAATGTAAATTGGGATTTAAATGCAGTGAAAGCAGACACTTCATAAGCTGTTGTGGCTAAATACTAAAAAACATAACATAATATTATAAATAAGTAGTATCTCCACCGTTTGGAAATCATGTAAATTGATGTGTTAAATGTTAGAGTTTCGATGGAATAGCTTCATGGAAGATAGCAATGTTCTCTGCTCATCTCTCCATGACTGCAAGAGGAAGATGAGCAGAGAAGAGCTTAACACAGCTTAGATTCCCACAGGGCAAACAGAACTGGGTCAGGCAGCCACTTGTTCTCCGCCTTAATTTATTCATCAGTCTTTTCAATTGTTTGCTCCCTGCCTCGCTGCACCTCAGGCAGACCGTTACCGGGAAATGGGGGCTCCTCATTAATTAATAGCTCCACCTTCATGATTTCATGCTTACACTTGGTAATTGGCCTAATTGTTTTCCATTCGGGGATAAGAGGTGATTAAATGGGGACCAGCCACTTACCTGTCAGCATGCTAGTGTGACTGTGAAGTACACCTTCCTAATATTGAGTTGCAACCCCCCTTTTTCCCTCCCAACAGCCTCAATTCATCGGTGCATGGATCTACACGGTGTCGAAAGCGTTCCACAGGGATGCTGGCCCATGTTGACTCCAATGCTTCCCACAGTTGTGTCAAGTTGGCTGGATGTCCTTTGGATGGTGGACCATTCTTGATACACACAGGAAACTGTTGAGCGTGAAATGAAAAACCCAGCATCGCTGCAGTTCTCAACACACTTAAACCGGTGCGCCTGGCACCTACTTTTATTTGTATTATTTTATTTAACCTTTATTTAACTAGGTTAAGTGCCTTGCTCAAGGACACATCGACAGGTTTTTTTAACCTTGTCGGCTCGGGTATTCGAACCAGTGACCGCTAGGCTACCTGCCGCCCCTACCCCGGTCAAAGGCACTTCAATCTTTTGTCTTGCCCATTCAACCTCTGAATGGCACACATACACAATCCATGTCTCAATTGTCTCAAGGCTTAAAAATCCTTATATAACCTGTCTCCTCCCCTTCATCTACACTGATTGAAGTGGATTTAACAAGTAACATCAATAAGGGATCATAGTGTTCACCTGGATTCACCTGGTCAGTCTGTCATGGAAAGAGCAGGTGTTTCTAATGTTTTGTACACTCAGCCGTAGTGGAAAAATAGGTATTTTAATGGTCAGTTTTGTTTCTTAAAGCAGCATGTATGATCAAAGCATGAACGATAATGTGACATCTTTATCTCTAATGTGACATCTGACCGTCTGTGTGTCACAGTGGGAACCTGGATAAGCAGACAGAGTGGGGAAACACTGCCTTGCACTACTGCTGCATGTACGAGAAACATGAATGCCTCAAACTACTGCTGAGGGGCAAACCAGCCACTGACATCAGTGAGTAACATGCACACTCATATGTAAATGTAATCAGACTTGGTTATGTTAACATGCCTGTTCTATTTTTGGCTAATGAAAATTGTGTTTTATACCACAGGAGGCTGGGGACAACGGGGTCGTGCTAATGGCTGGAGTGGAATTAGTGGAATGGTATCAAATACATTAAACACCGTTTCCAGGTGCTTGATGCCTGTCCATTTGCGCCGTTCCAGCCATTATTATGAGCCGTCCTCCCCTCAGCAGCCTCCACTGTTTTGTACACATAGATGGAATGTATGCATCCAATATCATGACTGTTCTTTTAGCCAATCAAAATGGTGAGACGGCGCTGGATATTGCCAGGCGTATGAAGAACAGTCAGTGTGAGGAGGCAGTAAGTATCTCACTGTGAACATGAGCCAATATGCTCCATAACCACTATATGTTTAGCTATTAACTGCATGAATTAGATAGCAATAATTAAAGATGCAATCCTGTTCTTTGTTGAAGTAGCATCCACACTACAGCTGATGATGTAGCAGCACGGTAGATAGTATAGATCGAAAGGACTTGACCAGCACATCTTTGGACACTAGATGGCAGCAACCTACCCAGGCCTCTACTTCAGAGAGGAAACCATTACTGATGTATGGTTACTATTTGCACACAGAAAACTAAGTTGGTGCTTTACCATCAGTGATATTATGGCATGTTTTGTACATCAAATTAAAGGAGAGGTTTTAATTTAATTTAAATGTAGTTAAATTCATGTTGGAGGTATTCGTTGTGGTAGATTGTTGGTTATGATACGTTTACCTTCGACTGACTTGCTTTGTGGGCTATAATCACTGTGTGTTCGTTTGTATGTCCTCTGTATTTCATTGTGGATCCAAATGCAGTAATCCACATGTGTGTCCCACAGCTGGTGCAGGCTGCAGCGGGAAAGTATTACCCTCACGTCCACGTGGAGTATGAGTGGAGCCTGAGGCTGGAGGAGCTGGACGAGAGCGATGATGATCTCGATGACAAGGTCAGACTGGGACTGCAGGTTCACACATCTGGACCAAGCACACAACTTGAAATCCATGTGCAAATACTCTATATATATACAAAAGGACTCCCCTATTTCAGCCACACCCATTGCTGACTGATGTATAAAATTGAGCACATAGCCATGCAATCTCCATAGACAAACCATTGGCAGTAGAATAGCCTTACTGAAGAGCTCACTGACTTTCAACGTGGCAACGTCATAGGATGCCACCTTTCCAACAAGTCAGTTTGTCAAATATCTGCCCTGCTAGAGCTGCCCCGGTCATCTGTAAGTGCTGTTATTGTGAAGTGGAAACTTATAGAAGCAACAACGGCTCAGCCACAAAGTATTAGGCCACACAAGCTCATAGAACAGGACCGCCGGGTACTGAAGCGCGTAGCGTGTAAAAATCGCCTGTCCTCACTTGCAACACTCACTACCGATTTCCAAGCTGCCTGACAATGACATTCAGTTTATGCAAAGAGTCAATATTTGCAGTGTTGACCCTTCTTTTTCAAGACCTCTGCAATCCGCCCTGGCATGCTGTCAATTAACTTCTGGGCCACATCCTGACTGATGGCAGGCCATTCTTGCATAATCAATGCAAGGAGTTTGTCAGAAGTTGTGGGTTTTTGTTTGTCCACTCGCCTCTTGAGGATCGACCACAAGTTCTCAATGGGATTAAGGTCTGGGGAGTTTCCTGGCCATGGACCCAAAATGTTGATGTTTTGTTCCCTGAGCCACTTAGTTATCACTTTTGCCTTATGGCAAGGTGCTCCATCATGCTGGAAAAGGCATTGGTCGTCACCAAACTGTTCTTGGATGGTTGGGAGAAGTTGCTCTCAGAGGATGTGCTGGTACCATTCTTTATTCATGGCTGTGTTCTTAGGCAAAATTGTGAGTGAGCCCGCTCCCTTGGCTGAGAAGCAACCCCACACATGAATGGTCTGAGGATGCTTTACTGTTGGCATGACACAGGACCGATGGTAGCGCTCACCATGTCTTCTCCGGACAAGGTGTTTTCCGGATGGCCCAAACAATCGGAAAGGGGATTCATCAGAGAAAATGACTCTACCCCAGTCCTCAGCAGTCCAATCCCTGTACCTTTTGCAGAATATCAGTCTGTCCCTAATGTTTTTCCTGGAGAGAAGTGGCTTCTTTGCTGCCCTTCTTGACACCAGGCCATCCTCCAAAAGTCTTCGCCTCACTGTGCGTGCAGATGCACTCACACCTGCCTGCTGCCATTCCTGAGCAAGCTCTGCACTGGTGGTGCCCCGATCCCGCAGCTGAATCTACTTTAGGAGACGGTCCTGGCGCTTGCTGGACTTTCTTGGGCGCCCTGGTGCCTTCTTCACAACAATTGAACCTCTCTCCTTGAAGTTCTTGATGATCCGATAAATGGTTGATTTAGGTGCCATCTTACTAGAAGCAATATCCTTGCCTGTGAAGCCCTTTTTGTGCAAAGCAATGATGACGGCACGTGTTTCCTTGCAGGTGACCATGGTTGACAGAGGAAGAACAATGATTTCAAGCACCACCCTCCTTTTAAAGCTTCCAATCTGTTATTCAATCAGCATAACAGAGTGATCTCCAGCCTTGTCCTCGTCAACACTCTCACCTGTGTTAACGAGACAATCACTGACATGATGGCAGCTGGTCCTTTTGTGGCAAGGCTGAAATGCAGTGGAAATGTTTTTTTGGGATTAAGTTCATTTTCATGGCAAAGAGGGACTTTGCAATTAATTGCAATTCATCTGATCACTCTTCATGACATTCTGGAGTATATGCTAATTGCCATCATCAACACTGAGGCAGCAAACTTTGTGGAGACTAATACTTGTGTCATTCTCAAAACTGGCCACGACTGTACAAGCCTAAGATCACCATGCGCAATGCCAAGCGTCGGCTGGAGTGGTGTAAAGCTCCCGCAATTGGACTCTGGAGCAGTGGGTTTGAATCTGGGTTTGGCGGATGCCAAGAGAACGCTACCTGCCTCAATGCATTGTGACAACTGTAACTTTTGGTGGAGGAGGAATAATGGTCTGGGGCTGTTTTTCACGATTCAGGCTAGGCCCCTTAGTTCCCGTGAAGGGAAATGTTAATGCTACAGCCTAAAATGACATTCTAGACGTTTCAGTGCTTCCAACTTTGTGGCAACAGTTTGGGGAAGGCCCTTTCCTGTTTTAGCATGACACTGCCCCTGTGCGTAAAGCGAGGTCCATACAGTTTGTTGAAATCGGTGTGGAAGAACATGACTGTCCTGCACAAAGCCCTGACCTCAACTCCATCAAACACCTTTGGGATGAATTGGAACACCAACTGCGAGCCAGGCCTAATCACCCAACATCAGTGCCCGACCTCACTAATGCTCTTGTGGCTGAATGGAAGCAAGTCCCCACAGCAATGTTCCAACATCTAGTGGAAAGCCTTCCCATAAGAGTGGAGGCTGTTATAGCAGCAAAGGGGGGGGGGACCAACTCCATATAAATGCCCATGATGTTGGAATGAAATGTTTGACAAGCAGGTGTCCACATACTTTCAGTCATGTAGTGTATTTGTGCCAATCTCCCAATGACATCAATGCATGATTTAGGCCTACGCGAAAGTCAAAGTTCCTAAGTTGACACTCTTCCAAATTGACACTTGTCTCTCTCTCCCTCTCTTTCTGCAGCCTAGTCCCATAAAGAAGGACCGTTCCCCGCGGCCCCAGAGTTTCTGCCACTCGTCCAGCCTGTCTCCCCATGACAAGCTATCTCTGCCGGGCTTCATCAGCCACCGGGACAAACAGCAGCGCATGTCTTACAGCGCCTTCACCAACCAGATGTACTCGGCCTCCACTGACCTCACATCCTCTTCCCCCGTGGCCGACGCTCCCCCTCTGCCCCCCAGGAACCAGGGCAAAGGTGAGACTTGGTTGTGATTGGCCAGGGCCCAGACCTTTATCAGTGTAGGATGAAGTTGCCTCTGGACACTGATCTTGGGTCTGTATTTTCCCCACTATTGGTTAAGGTTAAGGGGAAGGGAAGCTGATCCTAGATCTCTATCTAACGGAAACTTCTACCTGAAATGCAAATGGCCTAAAGGTTATGTGGCCAGTTGTGGAATGTACATAGGCTACATAGCAGTATTGTCTGGTTGGCCAGAATTTACATGCATGGAGAATTTGCATGTATGAAGACTTGCATGTTGTCTCTTATCTCTAACAGGAAGAACACAGTAATAAAGTTGACTGTTTTTCTCTGTTACTAAACATTGTAATCATGACACTAGTTAACCCAAGTTGCTGATATGATTAGTATTTTCCTCTCTCTCTTAACCTTACACACACTCACAACCTTGAGAGGAATGTCATTTGTCAACACTTCGATCAGAGTGTGGGAAGTGGCTGTCATAAAGACTGCTTACACAAGAAAGGCACCTCCAGCAACAGGATAGCTTCAGGGATCCTGGCATGCAGGAGTGAAAGAGAGTCGTTCAGTCTTTTTTTTCTGTATCTATGGACGCGACCCAGTTGTTTGTTCTAAATGTTCCATTGCCATACTGGCTGGCAACATGCTTATCCATTTCTTGCTAGCCAACTACGGCTAACTTACAGTCACGTCAATAAGAATAACAGCAAAGTAGCAGCATTTCCATTTGTTTAAGCTGTTTTTTAGTGACATTTACTTGGATGCCTCCATAACAATGAGCTAACGAGGCACGATTTCACCTGGCATAGAAAATGTGCTCTCTCGTCAGGACCCTGTTGTTCAGAGGAGCTAGCCAACAACACAGCTAACACAATCACTTCAACCTGAAGCTGGAAAGATTGCAAACTAGCTCTTTGTTTATATCCATAAAAATTATGCCAGCATTCATGATTTAGACTGGCTGAGAAACGCTGCCTGTCTCTCAGTCTCGTCCTGACTCCCGACACGTTCATTACTATGGGACAGCTGGAGATCAAATTTTAATATTCAAACAATGTTGCAATTGTCGGAGAGACAGACAGCAAGTTTTATACAAATCTCTGCTGTTGAAAACATAACGTTATTGTAAAAGAAATGTGAGATAATGTCTGGATGCTTTCTATAGTGGAGATCAAGTTTATAAATTGCATGGCTGGGCAGATGAGACGGTGGATTGTGCAGTCAGATGGAACAGAGTAAATAGGCATTTTAACGTCATAGATTTAGCCGGTGGTAACTTGTGGAATAGACACTGGCTGGAATGCGGTTTTAACCAATCAGCATTCAAGATTGGATCCACCAATTTCATAAAGCCAGATATATAATACACCATGCTGATAATGTTAACGCTTCATTATGGAAATCAAGGTCCCTTCATAGTGCAATAGTTCCCTATGGGCCCTGGTCAGAAGTAGTACACTATATAGGGAATGAGGTGCCATTTGGGACTCAGCCCAAGACACTTCCTGATCAGCAACACTATCTGACAGTACAAACAGACTCCCAGGGGCGAGCAGCACGGTCAGCACAATTGTAATGAACCATAACATCCCTCCCGAAGACAAGAGTTAAAGCAAAAACACTCACAGCCCAGGTTGCTATTCCCTGTCCTTGTTACAATACAGTGGGCTACATTGTTGACGCCGATACACTGTTGAGTGGAACGAAAAGAAACTGAGGTTTCTCTTTACACACAGGAGATGAACAGTTCTCTTTTTCAGTGGGTGTGGGACTGACTTGTTTTCCCCTTAGGCGTTTTGGTGCAATTTCTCCTCTTTTGCTTTGAAATAAGATTTCATCAGGGGGTTTATAGAGGCTTGCGTCTCAAATGATGCCCTATTCCCTATATAGTGCACTACTTTTGATCAAGGCCTGCATAGGGCTCTGGTCAAGACTAGTGCACTACTTAGGGAATAGGATGTCTTTTCAAACGCAACCAGTGTGTGGGAGAAGCTCTCAGAGCTTGATATACATTCTCTCCCCACTCTTCATCCCTCTCTCTCCCTCTCTCTCTCTCTCTCTCTCTCTCTTTCAGCGCCACACTTGGCATTCCTCGGCTCTCACTCGCACTACGCTACTCTGGCCGGCACTCGACCATACATCAGTGAATATCCTGTTTTTACGTTTTGTCATGCTGTGCCCGCCCTTATCCTTCTGCTGCCTAGTGACACTGGTAGCACTTTATTTCCCAGTACAAATATGGGTGGTGGCGTCTTAAGCTTTTAACAATGGCACTGTAAAAGTGTGGTTAATTATCATTTTTCTTACACACAGTTTTATCACGTTTTGTGACATGTCGCCACCCCTGAGCTGTAAAGTGCTATCATACCTCATGTAGGCTGTGTCCCAAATGGCACCCTATTCCCTATAGAGTGCTCTAATTTTGCCCTATGGGGTCTAACAGTAGTGCACTATATAGGATATAGGGTGCCATTTTTGGATGCAGACTGACTCTCCGCTCTGACTGGCTGAGTTCTCTATTAGCCAGAATCTTATAGCATCTGTTTCCAGGCTTACACACAGCTGGGAATGGGACTAGCTGCTTTGGGGTAACTTTACTGTAGGTCTAGAAGTCTCAGGAGTGTGTACACCCACCCCAAAATACACACAAACACACACAAAACGTCACATACACAATACACACACATTGTTCTGTGTCCATGATTCTCTGTATTACTGTCTGGGCGTTTCTCTGTTCACCGGGATGTTGTGTTTTACCTGTATTGATGTTGTGTTAACGTATCTCCCACACGTTGTCCAACAATTGTGTTGAACCCAGTCCCGATGGCATGAAACCTTCCTCTCATCTACCATCCCCTCTTCAGCCCCGCCTCTTCGTCATAGTATCCCAGGTGGCAGAATGAATGATGCCTGTCCCTTCACTGCATGTTTGTATGTTGTCACTCCTCCAGCTCCTCCCTCCACCCTCACCCCCGGAGGCAGCTCCACCCTGTCCAAGAAGAGGCCTCCGCCCCCTCCCCCCGGGCACAAACGCACCCTGTCTGACCCGCCCAGCCCGCTTTCCCACAGTAGAGGGGGCATTTACGTGGGTGAGTCCTCCCTCGGTGGGCCAGACCCAAGCAGACATCTGAATACTGCTTGGTCGTCTTTATTTAGCGAAGGACATGATCTGTGATAACTTTAAAGTATCTGGTCCTGGACAGTTGTAGTGTGTGCAGGCTTTTGGTCCAGCCCAGCACTAACACACGTGATTGAACTAATGTAAATCTAAATGCCTATCTACACTGAGGCCCTACAGGACCAGAGTTACCCATCTCTGGCCTAGTATTGAGTGGGTTTCCAACCAGGTCTTCCCCATGACCAGAGTGTCAGTGCTGTTCATGAATGACACAGACACATCCTGGTCATTTTATGGTGTGATGGCAATGACACAGACACATCCTGGTAATTTTATGGTGTGATGGCAATGACACAGACACATCCTGGTAATTTTATGGTGTGATGGCAATGACACAGACACATCCTGGTAATTTTATGGTGTGATGGCAATGACACAGACACATCCTGGTAATTTTATGGTGTGATGGCAATGACACAGACACATCCTGGTCATTTTATGATGTGATGGCAATGACACAGACACAGCCTGGTCATTTTGGAGGTTGATGGCAATCCTGTGTAAATGTTTGTGTTAGTGTTGGATGTCAGATCATTATTTTTGTCATCGTTTTGTCTCGTCTGTGATGTTTTTTTTTGTATTTGTGAAATACAAACACATTCCTACAGTCTCATCTAACAGTGAGACAATGGCCTCAACAGCATTAGTGTAGAATAAGAGGTAGATTATTAGCTGAGTAAAACTACACTGAACAAAAATAGAAACACAACATGTAAAGTGTTGGTCCCATGTTTCATGAGCTGAAATAAAAGTTCCCAGAAATGTTCCATATGCACAAAAAGCGTATTTCTCTCAAATTTTGTGCACAAATTTTCATTCTTTAAATAATAATCCGATAATCTATCCACCTGACAGCTGTGGCATATCAAGAAGCTGATTAAACAAGATGATTATTACACAGGTGCACCTTGTGCTGGGGAACACAATGTCTCAAGTTTTGAGGGAGCGTGCAATTGGCATGCTGACTGCAGGAATGTCCACCAGAGCTGTTGCCAGAGAGTTGAATGTGCATTTCTCTACCATAAGCCGCCTCTAACATAATTTTAGAGAATTTGGCTGTATGTCCAACCAGCCTCACAACCGCAGACCACGTGTAACCATGCCAGACCAGGACCTTCACATCCGGCTTCTTCACCTATGGGATCGTCTGAGACAAGCCACCCGGACAGCTGGTGAAACTGTGGGTTTACACAACCAAAGAATTTCTGCACAAACTGTCACAAACTGTCTCAAGGAAGCTCATCCGCGTGCTCGTTGTTACCAGGGTCCTAACCTGACTGCAGTTCGGCATCGTTACCGACTTCAGTGAGCAAATGCTCACCTTCGATGGCCACTGGCATCCTGGCGAAATGTACTCTTCACAGATGAATCCCGGTTTCATGTGGGCGAGTGGTTTGCTGATGTCAACATGCCCCATGGTGGCGGTGGGGTTATGGTATGGACAGGCATAAGCTACGGACAATGAACACAATTGCATTTTATTGATGGCAATTTGAATGCACAGAGATACCGTGACGAGATCCTGAGGCCCGTTGTTGTGACATTCATCCACCTTCATCATGTCATGTTTCAGCATGATAATGCATGACCCCATGTCACAAGAATCTGTACACAATTACTGCAAGCTGAAAATGCCCCAGTTCTTCCATGGCCTGCATACTCACCAGACATGTCACCCATCAGGCCTGGGTCGCAGTCGGTGTTCCAATTCATCCCAAAGATGTTTGATGGGCTTGAGGTCAGGGCTCTGTGCAGGCCAGTCAAGTTCTTCCATAACGACCTCAACAAACCATATCTGTATGGACCTCGGCATTGGGCACTGGGGCAGTGTCATGCTGAAACAGGAAAGGGCCTTCATCAAACTGTTGCCCCAATGTTGGAAGCACAGAATCGTCTAGCATGACACTGTATGCTGTAGCGTTAAGAATTCCCTTCACTGGAACTAAGGGGCCTAGCCAGAACCATGAAAAACAGACTCAGACCATTATTCCTCCTCCACCAAACTTTACAGTTGTCACAATGTATTGGGGAAGGTAGTGTCTTCCTGGCATCCGCCAAACCTAGATTCGTCCGTCGGACTGCAAGATGGTGAAGCGTGATTCGTCACTCCAGAGAACGCGTTTCCACTGCTCCAGAGTCCAATGGCGGCAAGCTTTACACCACTCCAGCAGACGCTTGGCATTGTGCATGGCGATCTTAGGCTTGTGCGGTTGCTCGGCATTGGAAACCCATTTCATGAAGCTCCTGACGAACAGTTATTGTGCTTCCAGAGGCCGTTTGGAACTGGTAGTGAGTGTTGAAACTGAGGACAGACTCGGCGGTCGCTGTGAGCTTGTGTGTCATACCACTTCGCAGCTGAGACGTTTTTGCTCCTAGATGTTTCCACTTCACAATAACAGCACTTGACCGGTGCAGCTCTAGCAGGGCATAAATTGAACAAACTGACTTGTTGGAAAGGTGGCATCCTATGCCGGTTCCACGTTGAAAGTCACTGAGCTCTTCAGTAAGGCCAATCTACTGCCAATGTTTGTCTATGGAGATTGCATGGCTGTGTGCTCGATTTTATACACCTGTCAGCAACGAGTGTGGCTGAAATAGCCAAATCCACTAATTTGAAGGGGTTTCCACATACTTTTGCATATATAGTGTATCTGTGACCAACAGATGCATATCTGTATTCTCAGTCATGTGAAATCCATAGATTAGGGTCTAATTAATTTTTTTCAATTGAGAGATTTTCTTATATGAACTGTAACTCTTTGAAATTGTTGTATATTGGGTTTATATTTTTGTTCAGTGTAGATCCCCATTGTAAAGCTACCTCCTATAGTCCTTAATGGTAGCTAATGGAAAACTCAGCCTGACATCTCCCTCCCTTACCCTTTTCTACTATAATGTTTGGGTACAGCAATATATTTGTATACCAGTTACAGTATATGTATAGATGGACTTCAAATACTTTTACATAAGAATAAGAATAATTAAAACATTCTAATAATAATTTAATTTAATCAGGATAATTAAATCAAACACAAAGCTGTGCTTATTTAGGTGGCCATTTTGGGATGTGGGGTAATATTGGGCTGAATATTATATACCCTGAGCAACATATTCCCATATATCACAAACATCTCGACATTTCAGGAAGTGACTCCACCCCTCCACCTGCGAACAAGATGTCACCGTTATCCAACAAGTTTGAGGGTATTCCACAGCAGCAAAGGTACATAGGCATCATTGGATGCAGGCATTTACAATATTTTCCAAAATATTGTTTACGTATGATAGAATTTTTCATTAACTTCATATAACCATCTGTTTTCAGCACTACTTCTAGCAACACAAAGTCTACACTTGGTCCAAGGGTTCTACCCAAACTACCTCAGAAAGGTAAGTTGAAATGGGATTAGCAATGTCTATAACTGTAGGTGAGACCACCTTATTTCCAGCATACTGGCCAGAATTAGAGTCAGCATATGTTTAATATAGTACCTGCATCCTGGTTCTTCTCTTAGTGGCACTGCGTAAGATCGACACCATACACCCGTCTATGGACAAACCCGGTCTGCCTCCGGAGGTGCTCCAGAAATCCCCTCCAGGACCTGAATGCCTAACAAAAGCCATTCTACCCGACAAGCCCCAACTAGGGGACCTTCCCCCCAAACCCCAGCC